>JAXCGZ010013640.1:7500-25000 GCA_037179515.1 Halocaridina rubra
TGTATGTATGTATGTATGTATGTATGTATGTATGTATGTATGTATGTATGTATGTATGTATGTATGTATGTATGTATGTATGTATGTATGTATGTATGTATGTATGGATGCATGCATGCATGCATGCATGCATTATTATTATTATTATTATTATTATTACTATTATTATTATTATTATTATTATTATTATTATTATTATTATTATTATTATTATTATTATTATTATTATTATCATTATTATTATTATATTTGTCAACTGAATTTAAAATTCATGTCTAATAATGTGAAAACCAATATTTTTTTTTTATGAATGTGACACAAGGATAGGCAATAAAAAAATAATCTACCCTCATTAGGCCTGGGCACGAAGAAAACAAAGAGAAACAGAGATGGGGAATGTTGCGACTTGTCATATGTGTAACGAATATCCAAGAATATTATCATACTATACAGGAAAACATTTAATGAAGTTACAGACTCATCACTTTTGTTATTTTGAAATAGCCTAAATTTAGTTAAATATTTATAAACATATGAATATGAATATTATGTGGAAGGCAAAGGGAACTTTCTGTGGAGTCAGCAAATTTTAGTCAAATCTCTATAAATGGCGTCACTGCATTTGGGAGAGAGGGAATATGAGTAATATAAAGGTCAATATAAATAAAATATATTCCTGCTCAGTTTTTATCGGCTAGTAAAAAAAAACCCATTTATTTATCTTTTTTATTTTTAACGAAATAGGGTATGGGAATATAATAAATAATGTATTTACTAAACTTCAGAATAATAAAAAGTTATTTAAAAGTTAATTATCTCACTATCCCAGATTGTCTTTTATAACCAGTCAAAATATAAAAGAAAAATCCCAGTAAAAATACATATTACATGAGGTTTTGTAAAAGAGAACCCACTTGCTGTTTGAAAAGCAATATGAAATAGGTAATGCAAGGCAAGTAAAGGGGGGTTTACACGGTCAAACGGTTCGTCGAACGCGGTACGACAGACAAGTGTTTGAAGTGATGTTCGAACGTGTGAACGGGGTATTTGGTTTCGACAACACGGTCAAACGATTCGTCGAACGCGGTTCGACAGACAAGTGTGTGAACGGGGTATTTGGTTTCGACAACCAAATATCCCGTTCACACGTTCGAACATCACTTCAAACACTTGTCTGTCGAACCGCGTTCGACGAACCGTTTGACCGTGTAAACCGCCCTTAAGTAAGAAAGTTTCCCCTGAGGGAGGGGGGCTAGAATACTTACTCCGTGTTCCCCTGCGTGTCGTAAGAGTCGGCCATATGGGGCGGAGCGAGGAGAATGAGAATCCCTGCCTCAGTATTGTCTCTCCTCAAAGAGTCAGAGTATTTGGTCTTGACTCAGCCACTCCCCTTATAAGGGGAGGGAAATGACTCAACATAGATAGAAGTATTGAAGTGGAATTTGAAATGAAAAAAAAAAATCTAAGAAGCTAAAATATTACAAGATGAACAAAACAGCCATATATGGTTATACACAATGAAATTATCACAGAGTATAAGTCATTTACTGATCCTAAATGAAAAGTAGATGGGAAAATACAGCTGACTTTTGAAAAAAAAAAACATACAAATTGATGTAAACAGCTAAACAGTTTCTTCCAAACAAAACAGGACTTCATACTAGCCAAATTACAGGACATACACTCAGGGTAACGATTACATTTGCCAAAACAAGTCCTTCGTAAGAAGGCAACCGTCCTAGCCCTTAGTAGAAAAGGGAGTTCGTGACGTAAAACCGAATCCAGGACAAGTAAACGAGAAAACAATTAACATTAAAGAGTAAACCATTTGCATAAATAAATTTTTATTGTTCTAATAATGAATGCAATGCACAATAATACTTGAAGAAAAGGAATTATCTTATCATGCGAGTACGCGTATGCATGTAAAAGGTAAGATCTCAAGCCACATATTTACAATATGGATAAAATTAAAACTTATCGTCATTAGATATATTAAAATTCAAGAGAAAAGCCACTCTCAATTAACTGCCCTCAAAAGCTCATATATTCTTAAGTGGAAAGTGAGTGGGACACTATCTATAGCAGCAAAAATATTACACCTACTCAATAGACTAAAATAAAACAGTGTCCAACTATTTGAAAAATAATAATAATAAGCTTATATTCACTTTGTTTGATCTTTCTATATCAACATATTATTTACAGCACTAAATGTTTGTTAGAGGTACTTGCAGTATATTAAAAAATTATGACCAAAAAGGAGGCTGGAAAGCAAATACACTTATTATTTTTCCAAGCTGAGCGATTCTCGTAACAAAGGAAATATCAATAATAATCGCAAGAAACAAATAATGTTCTTTCTTCTTCACAGAGGCTGCAACGATATGATCCTAAATAATGCTCTTTCTTCTTTACAGAGGCTGCAACGATATGATCTTATAAATATTGTGGAATCCATTACAAAAATACGGTATTAAAATCCTGGAAATTACACTCTGAAGGTATGTAAATGATAATATTTGATCACTTAAGTCACCGTGGCCAAAGCGGTAGCGTCCGCGACTTTGAGGCGTCAAATCGAGGGTTCACGCCTCGTCACGGTCTGAGGTTAGCAAGGGCATGCACTCAGGGTAACGATTACATCTGCCAAAACAAGTCCTTCGCAAGAAGGCAACCGTCCTAGCCCTTGGTTGAAAAGGGAGTCCGTGACGTAAACCCGGAACATATGATCATTTAAATTGAGGGGGCTGTAAACTTCAACTATATTATTAATAAACATTGCAACGACACAGATTCGTACGAATGACAATGCATCACTTCATAGATATGCTTAAAATAAGAAAGGTAAACAGGAGCGAAAAACGTCTCTTTGAAAGACAAACAAGAGTGAAATACGTTTCTAAGAAAGACAAACAGGAGTGCAATGCATTTCTGTGAAAGACAAACAGGAGTGCAATACGTCTATGTGAAAGATAAACAGGAGTGCAATACGTCTCTGTGAAAGACAAACTGGAGTGCAATACATCTCTGTGAAAGACAAACTGGAGTGCAATACGTCTCTGTGAAAGACAAATAGGAGTGCAATACGTCTTTAAGAAAGACAAACAGGAGTGAAATACGTCTCTAAGAAAGACAAACAGGAGTGCAATACGTCTTTGTGAAAGAAACAGGAGTGCAATACGTCTATAAGAAAGACAAACTGGAGTGAAATACGTCTTTGTGAAAGACAAACAGGAGTGCAATACGTCTTTAAGAAAGACAAACAGGAGTGAAATACGTCTCTAAGAAAGACAAACAGGAGTGCAATACGTCTTTGTGAAAGAAACAGGAGTGCAATACGTCTATAAGAAAGACAAACTGGAGTGAAATACGTCTTTGTGAAAGACAAACAGGAGTGCAAAACGCCTCTGTGAAAGACAAACAGGAGGGCAATACGTTTCTAAGAAAGACAAACTGGGGTAAAACGGGTCTCTAAGAAAGACAGACAGGAGTGATATAAGTCCCGGAATTTTTCCTAGACGAGCTTGACGCTGTAAGCTTAAAAAGGGACTGTTATGAATATAACATAAACGCTACAGAAAATGATAAAAATCTCAACATAGAGCAGCTTAACTCTCAAAGATATAACGTCAAACTAAGTTAATATATGACTCCTCTCGACATACGGGACACGAGGTTTCGTACATAAAAATAAAAACGAGGTTTCGTACAGAAAAACGAACAGGTCCGACCAGTAGTTAACATAATTCATGCGCAAAATCACGTGACATACTATTTTTTTTTTTAAACAGCTAATAATATCGTGGCGTTTTATTTCCTAAACAAAAGTTCAATTTATTGAACTTTTCTATTGTGCGAAATCTCGTTCTCTTGTATGAAACCTCGCTTTTATTGTACGAAACCTCGTTTTGTTTATATACGAAACGCCGTATGTACGAAACGTCGGTAAGCCCTCGACATATACCTATGTAAGGTCTTCCTCTTCTAAAACGATGAAAAGGGTTTAGTCAGTCTTTTAAAGGAAGAGTCAGGTAAGTAACAACACTCTTGCTATTATATTTATTATAGTTTTAAGCCTGTGAACATCGATACATCATTAACATCACAAGTAATTAGTATATAATTACAGTGTATGAATACCAAATGAAAACAATCATGTATGCATATGAAGTATGTAAATATGTAGTTGTCAATCCCTGATTAATGTCAATATATCATCCTCGGATTTTAGTTTGATAAATAATTGGCTTGTTATTAATTTTCTGATTTTTAATTAAATAAATAATTCATATTCATATACATATACATATATTATTATTATTATTATTATTATTATTATTATTATTATTATTATTATTATTATTATTATTGTTATTGTTATTGTTATTGTTATTGTTATTGTTATTGTTATTGTTGTTGTTGTTGTTATTGTTATTGTTATTGTTGTTGTTGTTGTTGTTGTTGTTGTTGTTGTTGTTGTTGTTGTTGTATGCAAAACTGCTACAAATATATCCTAAGAGGTTAGCGACCTCGTCTCACAGGTAATGTGAGGAGATTTGTAGCTCGCGGGTTGGACGGTGCAGCGACTGCTTCTTCCCATCTACCTCCAGACTCTGGAACTCTCTTCCTCCTTCTGTATCCCCTAATTCTTATGACCTTTCATCCTTCAAAATGAGGATATATCGTCATCTCAGGGCCTAATCCTATCATATCTCTAGGTCCTAAGTACTTTGACTATTCTTTCAGTCTGTCCTTTTCTGTTTATTATTATTACCTCATCTGTCTTGTCCGCAACCTTCTTCTTTTCCTTTGTCTTGACGTTTTCTTCGTGCCCGGGCCTTTATTGATGAGGTCAGTTTTTTATTTTTTGCCTGTCCCGTGTCACACTCATGAAAAAGGGCATAACTAAGAGATTCAGTCTCTTCAATGGCGACTGAGGTTATTGGAGCCGTATTAATATAATCAAGCATAATTTACCATAATTACCATAATTAAGCAACACAGTCTGGGCTGATTTTTGAGAGACAAATCCGTCTTAGCTATCTGAACATTTGAGTTGAGTAACTTTGGCATGAACATTTTTTTTTATAAAAGCTGTAGAGAATACAACACTAATTTTATTCCTGAAAGCCTTTTATACGTCTAGACATTTTGAACAAATATGACTACATCTTGAAATGTACACTGACTGTTCTTGATTAGTTCGCCATTCTCTTTAAGACGTCACTCTAGACATTTTGAACAAATATGACTAACATCTTGAAATGTACAATAACTGTTCTTCATTAGTTCACCATTTTTTTTCAGACGTCATTCTATACAATTTGAACTTACATGACTACATCTTGAAATATACACTGTCCTTGATTAGTTTACCATTCTTTTTAAGACGTCATTCTAGACATTTTGAACAAATATGACTACATCTTGAAATGTACACTGACTGTTCTTGATTAGTTCACTATTCTCTTTAAGACGTCATTCTAGATATTTTGAACAAATATCACTACAGCTTGAAATGTACACTGACTGTTAAAAATTTTGAAGAAATATGACTATATCGTGAAATGAATAAGGTTCTTGATTAGTTCACCATTCTCTTTAAGACATCATTCTAGACATTTTGAACTAATTTGACTACGTCTTGAAATATACACTGACAGTTCTTGATTAGTTCACCATTCTCTTTAATCCATCACTCAAGACATTTTGAACAAATATGACTAACATCTTGAAATGTACACTGCTCTTGATTAGTTCACCATTCTCTTTAAGACGTCACTCTAGACATTTTGAACAAATATGACTACATCTTAAAATGTACACTGACTGTTGTTCTTGATTAGTTCACCATTCTCTTTAAGACGTCATTCTAGACATTTTGAACAAATATGACTACATCTTAAAATGTACACTGACTATTGTGCTTGATTAGTTCACCATTCTCTTTAAGACGTCATTCTAGACATTTTGAACAAATATGACTACATCTTAAAATGTACACTGACTGTTCGTGATTAGTTCACCATTCTCTTTAAAACGTCATTCTAGACATTTTGAGCAAATATGTCTACATCTTGAAATGTACACTGACTGTTCTTGATTAGTTCACTATTCTCTTTAAGACGTCACTCTAGACATTTTGAACATATATCACTACATCTTGAAATGTACACTGTTCTTGATTTGTTCACCATTCTCTTAAAGACGTCACTCTAGACATTTTGAACAAATATGACTACATCTTGAAATGTACACTGACTGTTCTTGATTAGTTCACCATTCTCTTTAAGAAGTCATTCTAGACATTTTGAACAAATATGACTACATCTTGAAATGTACACTGACTGTTCTTAATAAGTTCACTATTCTCTTTAAGACGTCATTCTAAAGTTAAGCCAAAAAGGCCAATAATGGTTCATAAGAGAGGGGAGCGAGGAAAAAAAAAACAAAAGATCCCTTTTACCTATCTATATCAGTACGAAATGGGCCACTGCCAACTAATCAAAAGTCAGCTCTATGAACAACAGTTCGTAACTGGATTGCTTTCAAAACTCGTTATGTAAATTAATGAATGCTGACTAGTACAGTGGTAATGTGCTGGCTTCGCATTCACGAGGTCGAAAGATCGGTTCCCGTCCAAGACCGAGAGTTTAAGCTGTTTCCTGGCAGGTACTGCTGTGGTTGGGCACCACCGTGGGGGGTTGGGGCTTGCCCCGGCTGACGAATACCTATTGTATAATGGAAATAAAGGTTTATTCTTATTATTATATATTAATACTCTATCCACCTGTTATGCATTTCAGAACTTGTTCTGAACAAGTATTGAACAAGCAAAATTAAATAAGCGCAGGATGAGTCCTCAGCAATTTCAATAATTTGGAAGTTACATGTATGAAATCGTCAAGGAATGAAAAACTGTTTTTTAGACCATCTGCTTCGTGAAACATGTTGCTAACACGTTATTTAAAATTTCTTTACAGAGCGGGTAATAGTGTCATGTGTTACGTATGTTAAACTATACACTACACTAGTTCGAATTAGTAAATAAACAGGTATATGAATCGTTGGGTAGTGATAAACATACCAACATATGAATACAAACATATTTAAAGACCTTTGATAAGTGAAGAGCATAATTAAAATAATTTTTTTTTATTAACTCTCATTACTGTCCGAATGTGTTCCTTTATCTTTACCTTTGTACATAAGTTAATGAAGTAGTTTCCTAGTAATCCCTTACAATGGTAGCAATTGAAAGTACAACAGTGTTTACATCATTAATATTTTTGCTTGAAAATCCGATTATTAGATTTTCAAACAATAATTATTTTCTATCCGGGAATTCATTCTCGACTCAAATTGTTTCAGAATTAGAGTTGCTGCCATTGAATAACCCCCCCCCACATATTTTTATAGTAGTCTCCGTGGTAAAATGGTAGCGTCCGCGACTCTGAGGCGGCAGGTCGAAGGTTCACGCCCCTTCACGGACTGAGGTTAGTAAGGGCATACACTCAGGGTAACGATTACATCTGCCAAAACAAGTCCTTCGCAAGAAGGCAACCGTCCTAGCCCTTAGTCGAAAAGGGAGTTCGTGACGTAAAACCGAATCCATACATCTTATTTCTATAGCGCCATTATCAATCACACAAAATATTACAAAAACTACCAAAAATAAACTTCGTCGTAAAGGTACGTAAAATTCACTCAAAACAAGTAGAGGGGAATAGGATTTTTGAGATACAAATACCGAAATTAAGGTTTAAAAGGAAAATACCAAAAGTCAAAATTCGTAATCTAGAAATTCTCAATAGTCTCATTCAAACCCCTTTCTCTTAATACTCTGTTCTCTTTGCGAGGCCATTCTCTGAGTAACCTCATTCCTTCCGTTCCTATTTTGAGTAATGCTATCACTAACACTAACAATAACAGAATCAATTAACACTTACACAAAACACTAAGCATCTAAACACTGAAGCACTGAACATGCAAACGCGAAACATGAAACACGAAACACTAACAGTATCACTAAACACTATGCACTAAACACCAATACTAAATACTAAACACTATCATTAACACTATGCACGAAACATGAAATATTAACACTAAGCACTAACACTAAAACACTCACATCGAACACTAAGCACTAACACTAAAACACTAACACTATCACTATAGATATCACTAACACTAAACACGAAATACGAAGCACAAAACACTAAACACTACGCACTAAACACTAGACAATAAACACTAAACACAAAGCGCGAAGTGCATAGCACATAGAACGATGCACGTATCACTAGCACTAGTACTAGGCCTAAAGCACTAACTTTAAGACCAGCACTATCACTAGCACTAATACGAAACACTACTAAACACTTAATACGAATCACGAAACACTAACAGTATCACTAAACACTATGCACTAAACACAATCACTAATTCTATGCACGAAACATGGAATATTAACACTTAGCACTAAGCACTAGAACACAAACACTATCACTAAACACTAAATACGAAACATGAAACACGTAGCATGTATCAATACAGCTAAAAAGAAGCACAAAGTAAGTAGCACGTAGCACGCAGTACTAACACGGAACGTTATGCACTAAACACTAACATTGTGCACGAAACACAAAACATTAATACTAAACACTATCACTATCACTATGCACGAAACACGAAACATCAACACTAAACACTATCACTAAAGCACAACCATAACACCATCACCAACACTCTACAAGACTCTCGAAGCATGAAACATGAAGCACATAGCACTTAGCATGTAGCACGTAGCACAATGCACTAACACTGTACACGAAACATTAACACTAAGCACTAAGCACTAACACTAAAACAGTAACTCTAAAATACTAGCAGTAAACACTAACACTAAAACAGTATCACTATCTCTGTCACCAACATCAAAGACTAAACACTAAGCACGAAACACTGAAACATAAAATACTATCACTAAAACACTAACACTAAAATACAAACACTAAAACACTAAGACTAAAACACTATCACTAAACATAATCACTAAACACTAAGCAATAAAACTTTGCATTAACACTGATGCTCTCACTAACACTATCACTAAAACAATCACTAAACATGAAACACGAAAACACCATCAGCACTAAGACTAACACTAAGCACTAACACTAAAACACTATCACTAACATATTAACTATCACTAAACACTAACACTAACACAAAACACTAACACGAAACTCTAAGCACCAAGCATGAAGCACTATGCATGCAATATGAACAATGAAGCATTAAACATGAAACACAAAACTCTTAAACACTTAAACATTTAAGCACTAACACTAAAACACTACCACTAACACTATCTAAAACACTAAAACACTAACCCTAAAATGCTAACACTAAAACACTAGCACTAAAACACTAACGCTATCAATATCACTAACAGTATCACTTAACACTAACAGTAACACAAAACACTAAGCACTGAACACGAAACGAGAAGCCTGAAACAAGAAACACGAAACACTAACATTATCACTAAACACTATGCACTAAACAGCAATACTAAATACTAAACACTATCACTAACACTAACACTATGCACGAAACATGAAATATTAACACTAAGCACTAACACTAAAACACTCGCATCGAACACTAAGCACAAACACTAAAGCACTAACACTATCACCATAGCTATCATTAACACTAAACACCAAACACGAAATATGAAGCACAAAACACTAAACTAAGCACAAAACACTAAACACTAGACAATAAACACTAAACACGAAGCGCGAAGTGCATAGCACATAGAACAAAGCACGTAGCACTAGTACTAGCCCTAAAGCACTAACACTAAAACTAACACTATCACTAATACGAAACACTACTAAACACTTAATATGAAACACGAAGCAGGAAACACGAAACACTAACAGTATCACTAAACACTAACACTAAACACAATCACTAACTCTATGCACGAAGCATGAAATATTAACACTTAGCACTAAGCACTAACACTAAAACACAAACACTAAAACACTAATACTGTCACTAACACTATACACTAATTAGGAAACACGAAACATGAAACACGTGGCACGTATCACTACAGCTAACAAGATGCACAAAGTAGTACTAACACTAACACGAAACACTATGCACTAAACACTATCACTAACACTAACACGAAACACTATGCACTAAACACTATCACTAACTAACACGAAACACTATGCACTAAACACTATGCACGAAATACGAAACATTAACATTAAGCACTATCACTAAAGCACTAACACACTAACACTATCACAAACACTATCACTAACACAAAGCACTAACACGAAAGTCTAAGCACTAAGCACGAAAGACGAAGCATGAAACATGAACTATGAAACATTAAACACGAAACACAAAACTCTTAAACACTTAAATAATTCAGCACTAACACTAAAACAGTACCACTAACACTATCTATAAACACTAAAACTAAACACTAACTCTGTCACTTTCACTATCACGAGCACTATCACTGGCCAATAACACTAACACGAAGCATGAAATATTAACACTAAGCACTAATACTAGAATGCTAACACTAAAACACTAACACTGAAGACTAAGCACTTACACTAAGACAGTAACACTTATCATTATCACTAACATTATCACTAAGCACTAACACGAAACTCTGAATATGAAACACTGAACACTAAATACGAAGCACGAAGCATGCAGCACGAAATACGAAACACTAACTCAAACATTAACATTAAGCACTAACACAAAAACACTAACACTGAACACTAAGCACTAACACTAAAACACTACCACTATCACCTTCACTAACACAAAAGACGAAACATTACTACTAAACTTCTTCTTCTCCCTCAAGCTTGCCTCTTTAACCCAGCCTGCCCATGACTGGGTAGCCCTTGCTGATTTTCCGGAGGGGTCAGGCGAAGCCCCAACGCGTCGCCTAAGGGGAACGCCCTAGTATGGTGATTATTCTCGTTATATGTACTGGCCATATTTTGGTTTTGGTAAAATTTTTATGGCCCGGATGCCCTTCCTGCTACCAACCCTCCACCTCTACCCGGGCTTAGGACCGGCACCAAGTTGAGGCTGGTTTGCCCCTCTCAGTGGCTGGGTTGAAACATTAATACCAAACACTAACACTAAAACACTTAAACTAAAGCACTAACACTTAAAACAGTAACTCTAATATGCTAACACTGACAGAATCACTTAACACTAACTTTAACACAGCACACTAAGCACTAGGCATGAAACACGAAACACTAAACACGAAAAACCAACAGTATCACTCAACACTAAACACAATGCACTAACAATAAACACTATCACTAATAGTATCACTCAACACTGTGCACTAAGCACTAATGCTAAACACTATCACTAACACTAACAATATATACGAAACACGAAACATTAATTCTGTGCACTAACACTAAAACACTCACATTGGTCACTAAGCCCTAACACTAAAACTAACACGATACACTACTAAACACTAAATACGAAACACCAATCATGAAATACGAAACCTGAAATAAAACACTAACAGTATCACTAAACAAACACGAAGAATGAAATACGAAATATGAAACAAAACACTAACAGTATCACTAAACACTATGCACTAAACACTATCACTATACACGAAACATGAACCATTAACACTTAGCACTAAGCACTAACACTAAAGCAAGTATTTCAGAATTAGGCATTAAGATAAATATGATTATTTACTTTTGTTGGTAAGTTTGTGAGAATATTTGTATTGTTCTTTAGGCTAAGATTTTTTTTGATGGACAAAATATTGTTTCTATTACTTATGCTATTTTGTGCAAAAAGAAAAAATTTAATATATTTTTGAAATACTTTTGTAATATTTTGTCAATAAACTATATATATATCACTAACCTAACCTAAGCTGATATTTGGAGAAGTGTCAGATGAGATACAAGAAAGTAGACTAGGATGGTGTGGTCATGTCGTTAGGAGGGATGAACATTATGTTGGGAGGAGGGTGATGGAAATGGATCTACAGGGTAGGAGAGGGAGGGGGAGACCAAAGCGTAGGTGGATGGATTGCATCAATGACGACCTGAGGTCTAAAGGTTTGTTGGGTGATGAGGTATGGGACAGGAACATATGGAGAACACTGGCCAGAAACATCGACCCCACATTAAAGTGGGAAAAGATGTAGACGAAGAAGAAGATATTATATGTTCCCGAATATCATCAATACTTCTGAGTTTGAAAGTTCTGACAGAACTAGACTTTAGCCTTAGTTTACCAACAAAGGTTCCAGCCAATGAGAGAGAGAGAGAGAGAGAGTAGTGAGGTAGGCGTAGCTTTATCGGCGGACCAATCACTGAGCTAGGGGACAGGATGAAACAGCACGCATTCACCTACGGCCAGCCGCTCCCATGGATTCACACTGCGATGGTTGATGGTCTGGGGTACGCAGTCTGAGGCAACTCTTGAACTTCACAGTGGAGAGAGAGTGAGGACGATGTTGACACTAATAAAGCTGAAGATCGACTAACGTATAATTTACAGGACACCTCGTTTTATACTCAAGTAATTACCTAATTGTGTGTGTGCAATGTAGCCAACTCTTACGCCAGAATGTAGCAACCCTCAAAAAACTAGTCAAAAGTCGCCACACTGCGAGGGAGATTTGCTATGATACTTACCAAAGCCGTTAACATTCAAAATATCTAACTCCAAAATAGCTAGCTGATATTGGCAATCCTTCTACTTGTGGGTTCTCCCCACTTTACACAAATTGGTAAGCAAAAACAATAAGAAAAAGAAGAGAAAGACAAACAAGTCCTAGCACGCATCATAGAAGAAGATTGCACACACACACACACACACACACACACACACACACACACATCTAAAAATGGAACCGATCAGGAGACAGGAAGATACGAGCTTTGGGCTCTTTCCCGTAAACACAATTAGGTAATCACACACACACACAGGGAAGGTACAAGTTGGGGCTCTTTCTCGTAAGCACAATTAGGTAAACACACACACACACACACACACACACACACACACACACACACACACACACACACACACACACACACACACACAGATTGATAGATAGTTGAGGATAACCACTGATACCAAAGTATCATTATCTAGTGTGTAAATACCGATTCCAAAATTTGCGGCCGTTGAGGACACTTGTTCTTTTTACTGGAATTATGAAATATGGTTTATTTCCAACATTTCTCTGGTGCTTAAAATCTGTTTGTTGAAGACTTCCTGCTGGATAAAGATATATTTTTTTTTACAATATCAAAGTCCTATAGAAACTTTATTCCAAGTTTATTTCTGGAGGAAAAGATATATTATCACAATGGGAGAAGACGTTTCTCCCTATTAAACTCTTCAACGGGGATATTTGAGGCATAACATATTAAGACGTGTGAGTACCTAATGGTGCTTACGGGAAAGAGCTCCAAGCCCGTAATTCCCATCTCCTGGTTGTTCCACTTTGTTCTTAGTGATACTTATCATACTCGTCCTTATAACTATGAACTGAGTTAGCATTAACTACCTCCTCGCTTAGCAAATTCCAGTTTTCAAATACTCTTATACTATAAAAGTACTTCCTTACATCTTGCAAAGAAGTTTTCTTACGAAGCTTCAAACAATGACCTCCAGTTCTAGTGCCAGCCATATAAAAATATCGATCCCTATCCACTCTATCATAACCATGAAGGAATTAAAAAACCGTCACCATATCCCCTCAATCTTCTAGCTTCGCGTAAGACTAATTCCCTGAGCCTCTCATCATACTTGAGATTGTATATATCTGACACCAGGATCGTGGCATGTCTTTGGAAATTTTCTAGGTCATTACGTGCTTTTTCAAGAGCGGATTCCAAAAGGGGGCTGCATATTCAAGGTTTGGCCTCACATAGGTACATACATATTTCTGAGCATTTCCTTGTCAATGTGCCTGAAGGCTACCCTTACATTTGCTAAGAAAGGATATGCTGCCCTTACTCTGCCATTTATGTTTTTTTTTTTAATGAGTGTGACACCTGAGTACAATACTTGATGTAGAAATTATATGAATACAAAAGTAAGTATGTGCGTGGAAACATGTGTGTGCACATGCGTGCGTGTGTAAATGTGTGTGTGCGTGTATGCATGCCTTCGAGTGTGTGTAATTTCCTAGTTGTAATTACCTAGTTGTGCTTACGGGAAATACCCCTATACTTGTTATTCCCCGTTACGTGCGCGCGTGTGTGTATGTGTGTGTGTGCATGAGTGCGTGTGTGTGAGCGTGCGTGTATGCATGCGTATGCGGGTACGTGTATGTGTTTGCATGTATACAAGCGTGCGTGCATACATGCGTACATATGCATGCGTGCTTGTGTGCGTACATGCATGCGTACGTATGTGTGCGTGCGCGCGCGTGTATATATATATATATATATATATATATATATATATATATATATATATATATATATATATATATATATATATGTGTGTGTGTGTGTGTGTGTGTGTGTGTGTGTGTGTGTGTGTGTGTGTGTGTGAAAGAGAGAGAGAGAGAGAGAGAGAGGAGAGAGAGAGAGAGAGAGAGAGAGAGAGAGAGAGCCTTCTTCGTGGAGAAGCATCTATTACTTAGAAATTAATGTTTTGTACTAACATTAGTAGCATAAATTAGTAGATAATAAATGACTAAACGGATTATCCAATATTAAAATGAACGCTGAATAAAAGTGTGTCTTGATATAGCTTTTGCCACATCGACTTCGTTTTTTTTTTATTAATTTCATTACCAAAGAGATCTATATTAAAGCCAAATATGGCGCCCAATCAGCGTCATCAATTATACTTATCCTTCTCTTCATCTGAATGTGCCCAATTATAATTACTGTCCATCCATCTTGATTAAATACTTTTTTTTATGATTGTGACACCAGGACGGGCAAAAAACAAAAAATAAAAATAAAACAGTCCCCACCGAGCCTGGGCACGAAGAATACGTTAAGTAAAAAGTAACAGAGATGGAGAGTGTAATGACTTGTCAGAAGTGAAGGGATAAAAAGAGGTGTGTAATGAATATCCAAGAATATTCAGTGTTGATGTAGGCATAAAATATAACCGTAACTGAAGGCAGACTTAACATCGAACTGTCCTGGACAGTCCTATTGCCATGCTAATCACTACAATGTATATACACTCTTAATGAAAATATATATAGCAAAGTGAAAAGTAAAATGTGGAAATTAAAGAGCGAAAATTATCCGGTGTTTTATAAACATCTAAAGCTAAAAATCACCACGTTAAAATTCTCGATATAAGTTCTCATTCCTAACTTTATTTCAAATATATTATTTTTGAGCTCATTTTTTCCACTGTAAATGTTTATATTAAGACGCTTAGCTTGTCCGATAAAAAAATAAAGGTTACTATAAGAAAATGTAATTCGTAATGAAAACAGTTTAGATGGCAGTGAAAAGGATCCATGATTACAAAAAGGTGATTTTTGTATTCAGACTATTTATATTCAGTAGCCATATTCCCCCTTATAAGGGGGGTGGCTGAATATTAAGTCCCTAGGAATATAACTTATGAAGAAACCCAAGTACAAATTACACACTTATTGTACAACCGTGGCTGAAAGTCCTTGAGTAGGAGGTGGTTGACAGTCACAGCCAGAAATGGACACTGTGTTCGAACAAGCTAACTATATACATCCCTTTTTACGTGGTAGCTAACGGGTGAAATAGCTAATACTAGTTATGTATGGCCCGTTGTTTATGTTGTTATAAGTACAAGAGGTAGTTGTATTTTGATACAGTCATGTAATGGGTAATAGTAATACTGATTGACCAATATTACTAAATACGACGACTTTGGTATAAATGGTGTGATACGAATTTAAGTGAAAAAAAAAAAAAAAAAAAAAAAAAATAATAATATATATATATATATATATATATATATATATATATATATATATATATATATATATATATATATATATTAGAAAAATAGCGAATACTATATTCGGTTTGAAAAAAATAAACAGCTAAACTATTTTACTTCAGTATAGGTATATCAATTTTATACAAATTAATACGGTTGAATGGAAACCCTGTCACACAAAACAAGCAGACTGTAAAAAACAGACTTTTATTCCCTTTGTATTATATTATGTATTTGGTTACTCATAACTATAACTTCATATATGCTGTATCTTTAAGATGAAGTTACGTTATTATTTCACGTTCTTAAGGAGTTATAAAAGAGTAAACGGTCATATCTGTAGGATATAATCTAAGAGCATACATAGAGAGAAACAGAGATGGGGAGTATTGTGACTTGTCCGATGTGAAGGGATATTAACACATGTATAACGAATATCCAATCCAAGAATATTCGGTGTTGACGTAGGCATACAGAGAGAACCGTAACTGAAGGAAGATTTAATATCGACTGTCCTGGACAGTCTTATTTAAGTCCACAGGACCCTTCAGCTGTAGTATCGCAAAGGGCGATTGATGCCATGGGTCAACCTACTAAATGTTAATTAAGCATGTATGACCTTATCCTAAACTATTAGGGACATAATCATTACCAGCACTTAAGGGGTAAAACGAAGCATTTGAGGCAATTGTTAAAAACCATTAGTTAACAATATAAGCTTCGAATCACTATTTCTGTCGTTTTGGGTATTGTTGTATTTTTTTTCGTAACAAAGTAGGTGATGATGTGATGAAGATTGACAAGAATTGCCTAGACATTACTTTCGTAACTGTTACGAACCAAGCTTGACAACCATAAAGGCCTGATTTCTTAAACAGTGTAAACCTAGGATACCATATTGTTAGTTAGCTAGACACACAAATGTGTGTCCCGGGCCCTCCTCAAAGGAGGGCCCCGGGACACCTCAAACTCCGATTCAAACACTGGACGGTGCATAACATGAACATCAACAGATAGCAAAACCTAGCCCAGGACCAAGCGACAAGGACTGGACATGGGCCTCCGAGGTGGCGAAAAGAAACTCCAACTGGCCTCAAAGGTACATGAGCAAGGTGCCAAAAACAGTTAGCAAGCTCATCCGTCAGACACCATATACATGTGCAGTCACTGTGGAAGGGACTGCCATTCACACATTGGCCTGCACAGCAACAACAGGTGCTGGTCAAGCAACAACTAACATCATCCATGAACTCTACAAAGGCGAAAGTCCATGATCCCTCGAGATCAACGGATGCCAACAACAACAACAACAACAACAACAGCAACAACAACAACATTATTCAGAGACTCAACAACATCTAGTTTCATGTTCGAAGATGGAACAAGAGCAATTGTGGTAGTTTCATCAGCACAGTTTATTGGTATGTTTTCAAAACTAATCCACATGTCACGAGCATACAGGATAAAAAGCAAG
>JAXCGZ010013640.1:30000-37500 GCA_037179515.1 Halocaridina rubra
ATTATTGTCTTAACAAAATGGTACTGATATTAGAGGAAAATTATTTCTATTTCTTAATGTGTCGTCTACCCATTAAATAATAAAATGCATTTACTCCAAACCTAAGTTTTCGTTTCAATATGTATAAAAATTTATTGCTATAATGCTATCCCCACTCCAAATTATTAACATTCCATCCACGTCTTGTCTAGTCCTAAAGCTTAGAATCTACCCAAAGCTTAAAATCAACTCACCAAAAATAATTTAGGTCAAAAGTTCAACCTGTTAAAATTGAATATATAATCCTCTTTCCAGGATATCCCGCTGAAAGTTCCACACCACTGCTATTAATCCGATTATAAATCAGGGGTTCCATACCACCATTTTCCCCTTTTAAATAAAGAATGGAAAAACACAAAAATTAAAGTCAGGCAGAGTACTTGTTCTTTATATTTACATGTATACAGTAAATGCACACACATAATTAAAACACAAAAATTCAAGTCAGGCAGAGTACTTGTTCTATATATTTATATGTATACAGTAAATGCACACACATAAAACACAAAAATTAAAGTCAGGCAGAGTACTTGTTCTTTATATTTACATGTATACAGTAAATGCACACACATAATTAAAACACAAAAATTCAAGTCAGCCAGAGTACTTGTTCTGTATATTTACATGTATACAGCAAATGCACACACATAATTGCAATAACCATCACGACCTACAACTAATTCTAGCTGAACCCTTTCTATGGTGAAGTCAGTCACGTTAATGAGCAATGATAGGGAAATATATATTATAATAAAAAAAAAAAAAACACACACACACACGTTAAGGGAAAGCTGGAAAAACTTGGAGAGCAATCAAGAGTAACAAAGAAACAATGATACTAATCAAAGACCTGTGATCACTTTTGAAGCTCATTTAGTAACAGAAGAGTTCATGATCTAACAGAACACACAAGGTTGAAGAGACTGTCACCAATGTCACCCGTGAGACAACAGTAAGCTCGAAGCTAGAGGTAAGTTATTGACATACTAACAAATAGTACCTGGAGAGTAACATCCATTTATCCATTCATATACCAAAGCCAAATTCCCCCTTAAAAGGGAGGTGGCAGAGTCGAAGAAAATACTTTGACTTTTTGTGGGAAGTAAATACAGAGTAGGGGCTTGCCAGTCCCCTCGCTCCACCCCATTTAGTCGGCTTTTACGACACGCAGGGGAACACGGAGGAAGTATTCTTACCCCTCCTCCCTCACGGGGTAACCTCTATTTATAATTTAGGAAATGAGAGATGAAAATATCACATAAAAAGTTTATTCTACTAATGGAAACAAATATACCCTATACAACATATACTTATTTTATTATAATCGCATATACCTTCAAATGTTAGAATATTGTTAGCATTTAAACATTATTATTATTATTATTATTATTATTATTATTATTATTATTATTATTATTATTATTATTATTATCATTATTATTATTATTATCATTACTATTATTATTATCATTGTTATTATTATTATTATTATTATTATTATTATTATTATTATTATTATTATTATTATTATTATTATTATTATTATTATTATTATTACATTAAATTTGATTGATATGCATGTTTGGAGTCAATGGCGAACAAACTAATAGGATCATCCATGCATGGTAACAATAATGAATATAAATTGCATGTCGAGCTTACGATTATAGCAAATAACACCATATCTTAATTAAGTCAGAGATATCAATCCGAAGTAAACATCTTTAAAAAAAATGATTTTCAAATACTTGAAAATCTTAAAAGAGAAGGGATTAATTATCTGTAGACCTGACAAAGGACGAGGAATAGTCATTAAAAACAGGAATTATTATGTATCAAAAGTGCTCAACATTCTGCATGATACTTCAAACTTCAAATAAGTATATAATGGAGATCCAATAAAACATAATTTATTTTTTTAGAAGATAAAGTAAACAGATTTTTGAAGAAAATGCTTCACATCCTGAAATATCAGAGAAAACGAATACAAATATATGTATACATCTGGATCAAATCCAGGGATAATGTATGTCTCCTAAAAGTGCTCAATCCAAATGTCCCATTAAAAGGGGATTTACACGGTCAAACGTTCGTCGAACGCGGTTCGACAGACAAATGTTTGAAGTGATGTTCGAACGTGTGAACGGGGTATTTGGTTGTCGAACATGTTTGTCGAACGTGTTCGACAACCAAATACCCCGTTCACACGTTCGAACATCACTTCAAACACTTGTCTGTCGAACCGCGTTCGACGAACCGTTTGACCGCGTAAACCCCCCTTAAGACTCGTATTATCCTCTTATAAAACTCATAATTATAATTGTTCCAAATTTATTCTATCTCACATTGAAAAGTTTTCAAAAAATCAATTCAGCTTCATAGTTCATATGGCATATACTCTGAATTCATGAAAGTGAATATACATGAAAATGCACACCTTACAAGTTATGACATACTGTCCTTGTACACAATTGTTCCAGTAGACGAAGTAACTAATATAACTCTCGACTTAGTATACAGTGATGTAGGCTTTGGAGGTATGTCAATATAAGAATTCAAACACGTGCTAAAAATGGCTGTGGGACATTTTTTTCATGTTCCACGAGACTTTTTCTTTTTTTAAATAAACAAATAGATGGTTTGGCCATGGGCAATTTTATTTTTTATTTTATTTTTTTAAATAAACAAATAGATGGTTTGGCCATGGGCAATTTTTTATTTTTTTATATATTTTTTTAATAAACAAATAGATGGTTTGGCCATGGGCAATTTTTTTATCTGTCCCATTGGCAAACATCTCTCTATGCTACCACGAGAAAAAAAAATGGTTAATGAGTTCCCTGCTATTTCTAAGCCAGTGTCTAGGTACGTTGACGGTATTTTTATAATTTTTGAAGACAGTAACAACGTTAGTGAGGAAAAACGTTCACATTACCTAAATAACAAACAATATCAGTTTTAATGGTAGTCACCGCGGCTCAAGCGGTAGCGTCCGCGACTTTTAGGCGTCAGGTCGAGGGTTCGCGCCCCGTCACGGTCTGAGTTAGCAAAGGCATGCACTCAGGGTAACGATTACATCTGCCAAAACAAGTCCTTCGTAAGAAGGCAACCGTCCTAGCCCTTAGTAGAAAAGGGAGTCCGTGACGTAAAACCGGAACAAACAATATCAGTTTTAATATGGAAACAAGAATAATTACCACATTCCCATTTTGATCTGTTGCTAAACAAAAAGAAAAATATATTTGATACTAGTATTTATCGCAGATCATGTTTCACGGGCATAGGAGTGAATTTTCTGGGTGAATGCTAAGAACTAGATAAAGAGAACACAATGTTTCTTATTTTTTTTTTTGGCCCGTCCGGTTTCACAGTCATCAAAAAAGTTATCCTTTAAAAAATATTCTAATGTGGTCCACTACATGTTATATAAAAGCATATATATAATTTTGTGAATATTAAACATCTTTGTATATTTTTCGTGATTCTTATATATATATATATATATATATATATATATATATATATATATATATATATATATATATATATATATATATATATATATATATATATATATATATATATATATATATTGGTGTTGTTCCGGTTTTACGTCACAGACTCCCTTTTCTACCAAGGGCTAGGACGGTTGCCTTCTTGCGAGGGACTTGTTTTGGCAGATGTAATCGTTACCTTGAGTGGATGCCCTTGCTAACCTCAAACCGTGACGGGGCGCAAACCCTCGACCTGACGCCTCAAAGTCGCGGACGCTACCGCTTGAGCCACGGTGACTATATATATATATATATATATATATATATATATATATATATATATATATATATATATATATATATATATATATATATATATATATATATATATATATATATATATATATATATATATATATATATATATATATATATATAACTTAAGTAATTGTTCTTTGTTCTTTGTATATATATTGAGTGTGCTGTTTTTCTGTTTTTGTGAGTACAAGCATGAATATGAACTCGGTAAATGTTTGAAACGTTGATACATATTGTAGATGATAATTGGAATAAAGCTTTAAAAATGCAGTGGCTTGTGATCGCTCTACAATTCATCATCATCATAGGTGGATGATATTAAATCTTTGGGGCCAAATGTCCAAAGAAATGGAGAGTGTGGTAGAGAGGTGAAGAAGGGAATGCAATCAGGATGGAGAGGGTGGAGAGGGGTGACAGGGGTTTTATGTGAAAAAAGGGTACATGCAAGAGTGAGAGGTAAAGCTTACAAGACGGTAATAAGACCCGCTATGATGTATAGCTAAGAGATAGTCCCAATCACTAAGAGACAGGAGGCAGAGCTGGAGGAGGTAGAGGTGAAGATGGTGCTGCTTTCTTTGGGCGTGACCAGGATGGACAGGATAAGAAGTGAGTATTTTAGAGGTACAGCACAGGCAGGACGATTTGGGATAGTAACGGTAGAGTCAAAACTGAGATGGTTATCACATGAGAAGGGATAAGGAGTAGTTTGGGAAAATCCTGCTGAGGATGGATCTGCTAGGCAGGAGGGGAAGAGAGAGGTCGATGAGAAGGTTTATGGATGTGGCGAGGGAGGAAATGAGGGTGTGTGGTATGACAAAGGAGAATGCTGGGGATAAGGTGCTATGCAGACGATTGATCAGCTGTGGCGACCCCTGATGTCAAGAAGCAAAAAGATTTGAGTTTGCTAGTTGTTAGTATTTATTATTATTATTATTATTATTATTATTATTATTATTATTATTATTATTATTATTATTATTATTATTATTATTATTATTATTATTATTATTATATCATTCTTATTATTATTATTATTATTATTATTATTATTATTATTATTATTATTATTATTATTATTATTATTATTATTATTATTATTATCATTATTACTATTATTATTATCATTATTACGGCAGAAGGAGAGTGAATAAATGAGAAAAGAAAATAGTAGTTATATGCAATTTTGATTAACGGGTTAAGAATTATAACAGAGGACGATGCTTCCTGTCGTCGTCGTCGTCGTCGTCGTCGTCGTCGTCGTCATCATCATCATCATCATCATCATCATCATCATCATCATCATCATCATAATAATAATAATAATAATAATAATAATAATAATAATAATAATAATAATGATAATAATAATAATAATAATAATAATAGCAACATTATAATCACAGCAACAGCAATTATTAAAAAATATATTTTTCATTAGAATATGCTCTCAGCATAGATAAAAAAATATTTTGGACATAGTGGTTCCCTAATTAAGATGCCAGACATTTAAATTATCCGATCTATATCCGGCTGGAATGCGTTTGATTAAACTTTCCCAGCAATTGTGCATTACTGTTGGGAGCACATTCTGTTATATTGGAAGAATCAATATTGCAATGATATTTAAAATATATTCTGAAATAATCCGATAGTCGGTAGTATTGATACTGTATGGTATAAATGTAATTCAAAATTGTAATATATGGTGATGTCTCATTACTGAGTTTAGCTCTTTCTATCAATTCTCCTCCGGAATTCTCAAAAATAATCCCACTGTATCATGTTACAACAATGAAATCAGTTCGATACTTTTTTCAGTCTTCATTGATAAGCATATACAATATTGCAAAATAGTAAAATAATTATGATTCTAAAATTAATAATGTAATTTCTCTCTCTCTCTCTCTCTCTCTCTCTCTCTCTCTCTCTCTCTCTCTCTCTCTCTCTCTCTCTCTCTCTCTCTCTCTCTCTCTCTCTCTCTCTCTCTCTCTCTCTCTCTCTCTCTCTCTCTCTCTCTCTCTCTCTCTCTCTCTCTCTCTCTCTTTGCCCATTGCTGGAACGACCTATAACTGGCACAGTGAATGGGTTGCACCATAGATTTAAAGCATTATATGGGCCTCATCTCACAAGTACTGTGTGGAGATTTGTAGCTCCAGATTGGTCGGTGCAGCGACTGCTTCTTCCCATCTACCTCCAGACTCTGGAACTCTCTTCCTCCTTCTGTCTTTCCTAATTCTTATGACCTTTAATCCTTCAAAAAGCAGATCTATCGTCATCTCAGAACCTAGCCCTCCATATCTCTGGGTCCTCTGTACTTTGACTATTTTTTCTCTCTGTCGATTTCCTTTGTGTGACATTACCTCATATCTGCCTTGTCCTTAACCTATTTCTTTTCCTTCGTCTTGATATTTTCTCGTGCCCGGGCCTTTATTGATGAGGGCAGTTTCTGCCTGTCCCGGTGTCACACTCATATAAAAAAACTATTTTGTGAATAATGGCATCATATTATATGGAGGAGATAATTTACCTTGGAATGAATTGAACAGAAGACACAAAACACTTTTCATACACACACACAAAAAAAAAAAAGTCTTTCTGTTTATCAAAAACGATGCAAACAATTAAACAAAAAAATACTCTTTCACAAACTTCTAGGAAAATTATGCGAAATATACATCACTAAAAAAAAGTGCATCCTGCTCTGAAACTGAGCTATGTATACTTAATGCAAAAATTCTACAATTATTCTACAATGTACTTTCCACATGAAATAAAAAAAAACACTTTTCATTATTTTCTATCATATTTTAATTTTTTCATTTTTTATAAATCTTATGAATAGTTCTCGTATAATTGTTTGCAGGTGATTGTTCACTCTGGAAGCCGTGACCCAGGGTCAAATTCTGGGAAACTCTCACGAAGTTGGCAACGTAAGTAACACATGCCATAACATCCCCAATAGAAGAAAGAATAGTCCATCTGGAAACCGGCGAGTGATATTTCCTTGAAGTCATGACCTAGGTTCAAATCCTAGGAAAGCTATCATGAAGCTGGAAATGTAATTAGCAGCTGACCGGCAAATCCCCAATAGAGCGAGGCCAGCAAATTAGAATTAAAGGTTGGCCGAGCCCTGGAGGCTAGGCCGAGGTATGAAAAGCTAGAGACACTGAGTCAGAGTAGGAATTCAAGGCAGAAAGTCACAGAGAGTAGTAATACCAAGCAAAGTTATCAATTAGCCATCACGGCTGCTTAGGCCTAGACGATGATATAATCAGCTAGAAATTTTTGCACATTTTGAATGGTCATGGTGATAAACAAGCAGCATGCAAAAAACCGAAAAGGTGACCAGAATAGTAAAAATGGCCACACTCTACATTCTCTGCATATGCATAGCTGCAAATAATGAATATACTAATAATAAGGTCATTCGAAATACCTTCATGGTAGTAAAATAAGGCTCCTGTAATTATCAATACAGTGATATCATTACCAAAGAAGATTAGGTAGTTGACAAGAGAAATTTGCAGCACATCCCTTCCTCTTCCTAACTCTCTTGGTGATTTCTAAGAGCTTACGCTGGATAAAAAAATGCTGATACAGTTAAATTATTATTATTATTATTATTATTATTATTATTATTATTATTATT
>JAXCGZ010013640.1:45000-52500 GCA_037179515.1 Halocaridina rubra
AATATGCATACATGTATGCACATGTATGTGTACTAAGTATTAAAAATACGAAAACAAGCATTAAACAAAAAAAAAAAGCTTTACAACATATTCAAATCTTTAGTGAAGAAAACTTTTTGAAAAGCAAAACTCTCATAGAAAATTATATTCGGAACAATATTTACCCATGCCTTCTCTCTCTTCTATGCTGTCATGATAATTCTCTCTCTCTCTCTCTCTCTCTCTCTCTCTCTCTCTCTCTCTCTCTCTCTCTCTCTCTCTCTCTCTCTCTCTCTCTCTCTCTCTCTCTCTCGGTTTAGACGATAGTGCAAAAAATATATATAGTGATATATATAGAGATATAAATATATATATAGAGATATAAATATCCATCTCTCTCTCTCTCTCTCTCTCTCTCTCTCTCTCTCTCTCTCTCTCTCTCTCTCTCTCTCTCTCTCTCTCTCACACACACACACCACACATAATAAAATAATAAAAACCTCTCAACATTAAGATATTTCTCCAAAAGCATCACTAACGGAGTCGTATCAAAGTACCTCATATATGACCTTCTCCCCTCCTCTCTCAGAGATAATATTATGAGATTTCACGACCTAATATGGCGAGTCGTATCAAAGCACCTCATAACATCCTCCCCTCCTCTCTCTCAGAGATACTGTCATGAGATTTCACGACCTATAATGGTCGACCCTTTTTTAAAGACGTTTATATCATCCCTTCAAAAACTATACTATGTGGCTCTCCTATCGTTGTCAGTACAAGGCTCCTATCACTTCACAGTTCTAAAGCAAAAGACGTTGTTATTTAACTTTAAATAAATATCAGTTATGGTAAGAATTATAACTTAAGTATTGTGGAAAACGCTGAGAATTAGCTAGCCTAATTACAGACCATTTGTTCAGTCTCTCTTGTGTAATAATTTTCTTAGTACTTGAAACACATATATTAAAAATACTACGAAACCAGTTAAAGATGGAAGAAAGGTCACATGGGGAAACACCGAAATATTAAGATTATGAAACAACTTTCTATTTCTTTAGCAATGAAAGATGAAAATTTTGGAATGGAGAGTGGATTTTTTTTTTTAAGGCGTGATTTATGAGTAACCTTTCTTTCGCTTTTCCCATTCAGAGAATTAGATATCTAAATATGTTAGTGAATATGTACGCATTTTCTTTCCTAAAAACTACTGCAATATATTTTACTATTTTCAATATGCTATTCTAACAGTAACCCCCTGAGGGAGGGGGGTAAGAATACTTCCTCCGTGTTCCCCTGCGTGTCGTAAAAGCCGACTACATGGGGCGGAACGAGGGGATTGGGAATCCCCTCCTCTGTATTTACTTCCCGCAAAAAGTCAAAGTATCGTCTTTGACTCAGCCACCCCCCCTTTATAAGGGGGAATATGGCTTTGGTATATGGACGAATGGAATCTAATAGAACACTTTATAAAAGAAACTGTGTACATTAGCGTTACAAGAGCAAATGGAAATCGAATAGTGACAAATCTCGTTTTCTCAAATAGCAAAGAAAACGTACAGGTTCAATACAAGTTTTGACAACATGAGACGGAATTAACCAACCGGAAAATCTGCAGTCATGACTTTTCTCTCTACGGGGAAACGAGATCCTTTTTCCCTCTTAAAATGAATCCGAAAACGCCATCCTCTAGATATATTCCCAATACGTTGACCGTGTTGGGATGTTGGTAACAGTGATATACAGCTTATTTCCCCATATTGCGTCACGCAATTTCTCTTCACAATCAATTGGGTCTTAAGAGGAAGAAGGTAGTGGCTTCCCTAGCCTAAGAGCTTTTGTTGTTTGTTCAAACAAACAAACAAACAAACATTTATTTCCATTTTGTACAATGGTTATTCAACATTAATAGTAACTTATAAGTAGACATGTAATTAAACTAATAAATAAGAGGGTTAGACATATAGTTAAATTAAATGTAGCTTTCATAGAAAATAATAATGCTGTAATAAAAATGTTAACAATAATGTTAATAATTAAGTAGTAAGTATGCCACTAGATACAGGATCGTTATTATCGGCATAATTTCCTTATTTGTTTCCTTACAATGAGAATAATTAGTTCTTAATGAGCAGCAACTGTTTGTCCAAAAGAAAACTATATAGTTTGCCTTTGAAAGCTGTGAAGGAGGATGCATTTTTAAGATGCTCTGGAATATTATTCCAGAGTGTTGGCCCTTTGATAGTGATCATCTTTGAACCTGCTTCTGTGTTTGTTCTGTGAATAAAGAGCTCACTGCTCTGTCTTGTGTTGGTTCCCCTTATATCCCTGACTGTTTTTAAATCAAATAGCCAGCTAGGATAATGATGGTCCAAAATTTTGAATACAAAAACATAAATAGCATAAGCGACCTTATTTTCTGCCCGTAGCCACCCAAGTTTATTGAGAGCTAGTGTGATGTGGTCATATTTTCTTATTCCTCCCAGGGCAACTCGAGCTGCAAAATTAATAAGCTTCTGTATTCTGTTTATCTGAGTCTTAGTGGTAGCTCCCCAAACAGTTGTGCAGTAATTAATGTGACTTAGGGCTAGAGATTCAACAACAGTTATTCGAGTGGTAGTCTCAAAATTGTCTTTTATACGTGATAAGTACATTAATGTTCCTGTAACCTTTTTGCATACTTTATCTATGTGGGAATCAAACAACATGTGGTTATCAAAGTGAATTCCTAGCTTTTTGACTGTTTTGCTAGGTGTGATAATATTGTCGCAAAAATTAATTGTTGTGTTTTCTGGAATTTGTGCTATGTGGAACCTTGAACCAATAAATATGCACTGTGTTTTACTTTCGTTAATTAACAGCCCAATTTCTTGGAAATAGGTTTTAATTTTTGACAGAGTGTTTTCTGCTCTTAAAGTTAGCTCTAGGAGATTATTAATATCACCACTAAGGAGTAGTTGAGGAGAGGCTTCCTTTTCGGCTTGTTTATGTTTAGCATAGCAATGTTCAGCTCGTGGTCTGCAATTGGGCAGGGAACTACGTCCCAATAGGGTATACTTTCCACTTTATGTTATTATCAGATCTATAAGAGTCCTAGAATTAGGGGTTATGCGGGTCGGTTTTGTCACTATTTGTGTTAACTTCACAGTGTTGATCACCCTTTTCATTTTGTTATCTGCTGAGAGCAAGTCATCATTAAAATCACCAAGTATGTATATGGGTTTATGACGCACACAGATATTTCTGAATGTTTCTAGCAGATGATTGAATGAACTGGTAGGTGCTTTAGGGTGACGGTAAACACACCCTACAATGAAAGATTGAAGTTTCTGATACTGCACAGTGATCCATAAATCTTCGAGCTCCTCAGTTTTTTCTAAACCTGTGGTTATTTCTGATGCACTAAGATAATTTCTAACATAAATACAAACCCCACCCCCTCGGCCATGGTCATTGCGAAATATTTTAAACTCTGGGATATTCACATATTTATTTTCAGTTGTAGGAGGAAGCCAAGTTTCACTTACACAGAGGATGTCTATGTTGTAGTCTTTTGTTAGCATTATTATTTCCTCAAAATAAGCGAGCAGGGACTGAGCGTTCACATGTACTAATGTTACATTCTTACCATGTTTCATTGGGGTGGTATCCATAGTCATAGTTGTAGTTTCGACTGTGTGATTCTGCTGGGAATTCATCATTGTAGTGTGTTCTGGGGTTAGCCCATGGATCCTGGTGTCTGTACCTGCCGTTGGATGTGTAACGCTGGTTTGAGTACGTGCCGTGCTATGATCGGGCCTTCCCAAAGTTTGTATGCCTAGGTGAGTGTCTAGGGTTGTAAGAGCCATCACTCCAGGAGTGATGTTTAAGGTAAGGGTATTAACAAAACAGTATCTGCATGAGATTTGGCATGGAAAAAAACATTACTTTTGTCTAGAAGAGCTCATATATATATATATATATATATATATATATATATATATATATATATATATATATATATATATATATATATATATATATATTTGGATAGGATTCGGTTTTACGTCACGAACTCCCTTTTCTACTAAGGGCTAGGAAGGTTGCCTCCTTACGAAGGACTTGTTTTGGCAGATGTAATCGTTACCCTGAGTGTATGCCTTTACTAACCTCAGTCCGTGACGGGGCGCGAACCCTCGACCTGCCGCCTCAGATATATATATAATTATTTACCTCGGCATTTTCCTCCATTTTGGGGGGTAGCCGACAACAAAGAACAAGCAAAACAAACAACGTGTGGTTACATTTCGTTCTTCTAGCAATGGAACGGAATTTGGCCAAGGGTTTGGATGGTACTGCTGGAGTGCCACATCCCATCCTCCCCCCTCTTCCACAACTTACGTCGCTTCATAGTACCAAATCCCTTACTGCCCCTACCACAGGTTGCCTCTAAAAGGCACTCCATGATAACAGCAGATGCCAATCAGAATTGCGTCACAATCATTCGCCACTCATTTCTCTTCCTAGCACGCTCACATGCCTCCCTCACATTCACTGTCATATCATTCAAGGCCCTCCTTACTCCATCCATCCCCCAACTTAGGCGTCTCTCTGGCATTTCTCCCATCAACTTCCGATTTCATTACCTTTTTCAGTAGTCATTCATTATCCATCCTCTCTACATGACCAAACCATCTTAAAAACATTAATATCTACTCTAGCTGCCAAATCTCTCCTCACACCCATTCTCCCTCTCACTTCTTCATTCCTAACCCTATCCAACTGCGATACACCAGTCATACTCTTCAGACATATTAGATACATCTTGAATATAATAAAAGAGGACTAATAAGAGGATAAAGTAGCAGTGCTTATATTAGTTACAATAGAGATTTAATGACAATCCAGTCAAAATTTCATATACAAGTATAAGAAATCGAAGCAAATGTGAGGGTACAGCAGTATTAGCAACAGTTGTAGTTGTTGCTATGTTATTACACACAATAAACTAATAAGTCAAGAAATACATAACTAAGTAAAAACATGGACCTCAAGTAATAGAATGAGAGATCCAACATTCATCACTGACTTGTAATGAAAGTGAATGGTCCTTATCAGAAATAGAAGATGTAATACCACCAGAATCACTTCACATAAAGAAAAAACTAATTTCTATTATATTTCTCGGGGACAGAACTTAATCATATCTTTATTCCAGCATTCTACATTCTGTTCGAAGACTTAGCAACAATGAATGAAGATGCAAGTTAACGTTGATGGCTGCTACGACAGTCGAGTGGTTAGCATAAAAGACCCAAGAGTTGACAGACTCGAGAACCAGTCCACAATGGGGCGTTAGGAAATACATCCAGCCTTAATTCCCAGTTACACTCTGTGTCCCTCTCAATAATGGGAATTAACAGTGACATAAAACGAAAATACACACAAATATACGGTGGTACTGTGGTATTAGCTACAGCTGCAAAATCTCAATTGTATTTGCAAATTCTTTAAAGTATTAATGATATATTTCTATAAACACTTTCGAAAAAAGTTCATATCATAAATTTCTATCTGTATAGAATAATTGTGGCTAGATTTAAATATTTATTTACTTGACTCTTATCAACGTAAAGGAGTTATAATAGTATTAATAAGGACCCTTCACTTACTTTTAACTCGATTAACATTTATTTACTTGACTCTTATCAACGTAAAAGAGTTATAAAACTATTAATAACGACCCTTCACTTACTTTAATCTCGATTCTATTACTCTTGGCAGGACGATGTCCGCTCTCTCTCTCTCTTTCCTTTTTTATTGGTACTATTTCCACTCCCGCTCTGAACAATCGGCGAGTTGCATATCTCTCAACCAGGCGAGGCCGCATAACATACTCCAACTGGCCTCATCACACTGATACTGTGTAAAAATGTGAAGATTTGTATCTTGCGGACTGGTCGATGAAGTGACTACTTCCATACTTCGCTACTGGAGCTATCTCCAAACTTTTGTCTTCCCTAAATCATATGGCCTTTCTTCTTTTAAAAAGCTAATATACTTTCATCTCAAGACCTTATCCTGCCATATTTCTAGGTATTCATCATTTTTACTATTCTTTAAGCATGTCTTTTTCACTGTGGGGATCAACATACCACCCGTGTGTTCCCTTGCATGTCTTGAATCTTATGTTAACTAAATGGACTGGAATGAGGAGTCTGGGAATTCTCTTCGCTGTATGCCCTTACAGTGGTAACGCGCTGGCTCCGCATTCACGAGGTCAAGAGATCGGTTCCTGTCCAAGACCGAGAGTTTAAGCTGTTTACTGGCAGGTTACTGCTGTGGCTGGGCACCACAATGGGGGGTTGGGGCTTGCCCCGGCTGACGAATACCCATTGAATAATGGAAATAAAGGTTTATTATTATTACTATAATTATTATTATTATTCTCGCAAAGAGTCTAGGTTTTACTTGATTCCGTTGAGAGAGAGAGAGAGAGAGAGAGAGAGAGAGAGAGAGAGAGAGAGAGAGAGAGAGAGAGAGAGAGAGAGAGAGAGAGAGAGAGAGAGAGAGAGAGAGAGAGAGAGAGAGAGAGGAGAGAGTATGTGTGTGCGTCACTGTAATATCTCAAAAATAATTGTGTCAAACTATATGTGCGAGTTTATCAAATTTGTTATAAATTTCGGCATTTTTATATGATTGCTTCCTTCCATCCTAAAAGTAGGACTGGAAGATTCCTATGCCTATTCCACTCTGGTATTAAGCTCCACAGGAGCATAAGCTCCATTACATAATGACACCTTTAAACACAGATGGATAATCCCAGTGCAGATGTCTGTTTTACCTTGTTAAATATTATGAAAATCACTTTTAAGTACGTTAGAATTACAATGTTGTAAGAGCCCAGGTGTATGAAGGGAAGAAAAAAATCAATGTAATGTTTAAATGCATTGAAACACTAAGAAGACACAAACACTCCCTAATAAAAGCCCCAAAGACTAGAAAAGAGACACAAAGTCTGAGAGACTGTAAGAAAAGTAGCAAAATTATACAGTACATTGAGTGCCTAAGATGCTGCCAAAGGTTTCTATTATGCTGGAGCCAGAGTGCCTAAGAGGATTTAGACAGGGAAAGCCAAATAAGGAAAAACAAAACAAAAAAAACATGGAATAATAATAGAGAACAGTATCATTTTAATATCAGTGCATTAAACGAATAATAATAATAATAATAATAATAATAATAATAATAATAATAATAATAATAATAATAATAATAATAATAATCATAATAATAATAATAATAATAATAATAATAACAATAATAATAATAATAATAATAATAATAATAATAATAATAATAATAATAATAATAATAAATTACTTGATTCTTGTGAAATAAATTCATATATATATATATATATATATATATATATATATATATATATATATATATATTAATGTAATGTAAGTATTCTTTAACATAAGAGTAGTTGCTAATTGAAATTCGCTGAGTGAAGATACAGTAAGTGTAAAATGCTTT
>JAXCGZ010013640.1:57500-69631 GCA_037179515.1 Halocaridina rubra
CACAAGTTAATTATTATAGCATCTCTTTGCCAAACCTCGTGGAGATAATAACTGGTGGGGTTAGCGGCGTCTCTAGAGATGCAGCCAATGTCAACACAGTAGACGAAGGGAAAAATCAAACACTTGGACGTTTTGGTTTGAGTAGTGAAACTGCACACTCGCGAGCTCGAGGACGTCCTACAGGATTTTATTACGAAATAAAGATAAATCGACAGGATAAATAGATAGAACACGAAACTTGATTAATCAAAGTAATTTCTTAGAAATATCAGTCTTTCCAAAATAGACTGTAAATCTTTCTTCACCTTCAGCTTTTCATATAGTTACATAGGGTAGCCGTTTCTCAACAGCCTCTTTAGAGTTTAGTGTTGATGTAACAAAATTATTTACTGATTGGGGCGCTAGCTTTCTGATCCTAAGCCGCCATCATCAGGCATTTCAAACAAACACTGCTAAGAAGAGTTCATTAGAAAAAATATCGGAGAAGCTGCTTCATAAAGGGCAGGTTATTCTTTTACATGAATGAGTCCTTAACAACAAGTGTGTTAGTCTCGCTCAAAAAACTTTAGAAGTTATGCAGAACCTCTCCCAAACCATTGTCTTCTTCTTTGAGAATTCTTCTCAGTAATGTTCATTTAAATACCCGATGTTGAGGGCTTAGCCTTCGAAGATAGCACAGTAAATTTGCAGGGAGCTTCTGCTGCAAATAAGATCAAGCGAAAACATCTCTTATCTGTTTGGGAGTAGCTACCTATGAACTCTCTTCATAGAAGATCATTTAAGTACCAGATGTTGAGGGCTTAGCCTTCGAAGATAGCACAGTAAATTTGCAGGGAGCTTCTGCTGAAAATAAGATCAAGCGAAAACATCTCTTATCTGTTTGGGAGTAGCTACCTATGCACTCTCTTCATAGAAGATTTCTGAAGCATGATGTCTTGTGACTACAATTAAATTATACAATTCCCTCTGATGCTATGCCCTTATGTTACGTATCCAGAGATACTCCAATAACTATATGATTTTCATCAAGTCTTTTGGCTTGCCAGAGCAGAACAATCATCTTGATGTCACCCTATTTACTGCATCTTCCTCCGTCACACCCTTAATGTCCTCTCTCACCACATCAATAAACCCCCTCTTTTGGTGCCTCGCACATCCATCCTCAGCATCTTTTACCTAACGTACTCCTCATCACTCCTCACTTCAGGACATGTTCATACCTTCTCAGACTCTTATTTCTAGCCATGTCTCCAAACCGTCCTAAATGCACTTACCCTCTAATATATTCAGTCTTTATCCAGTCTCTCCTAGTCAAGTCCAAAGAAAATTGCATTTTCAACTCCACCACCTCCAGCTCTGTCTCTTTTTGTCACTGAAACTGTCTCAATGCCACACAAGATGGCTGATCTTACTACTATCTTGTAAACTTCATCTTTCACTGTTGCAGACACCTTATTCTTCGTCTACATTCTTTCCCACTTTTTATGTCACATATTCCTCCTGTCACTATTCTCCTCTCATTCCATCCTGTCTATTCTCTCTTCTTCACAATTCTGCCACATTCTGTTACTTTGAACAGTTGACCCCAAATACTTGCACTTATCGACCTTCAAAGCCTCTACGCTTTTCCTCTCATTCACACACATATACTCTGTCTTGCTACGGCTGACTGGCATTCCTCTTCTCTCCACTGAATACCTTCACCACTCCATCCACATTCTGTTACTTTGAACAGTTGCCCCAAAATACTTCTACTTATCAACCTTCAAAGCCTTTGCGCTTTTCCTCTCATTCACACACATGTACTCTGTCTTGCTACGGCTGACTTGCATTCCTCTTCTCTCCACTGAATACCTTCACCACTCCATGCTTGCCTCAAGCTATTCCCTATACTAGCTACAGATCACCAAGTCAACCCTAAACATTATATGTGTGTGTGTGTGTGTGTGTGTATGTGTGTGTGTGTGTGTGTGTGTGTGTGTGTGTGTGTGTGTGTATGTGTGTGTGTTTGTGTTTATGTATGTGTGACACAGGACTGGGAAAAGAGTAACCCTCACTGGGTCCGAGCACCACGAAAAAGTAGCAGCTTCAGGAGACGGAAATAAGAGAACGATAAACGATAACAATAATAATAATAATAATAATAATAAACTTTATTTCCATTTTACAATGGGTATTCGTCAGCCAGGACAAGCCCCAACCCCCCACTGTGATGTCCACCCACAGCAGTTCCTGCCAGTAAACAGCTTAAACTCTCGGTCTTGGACGGGGACCGATCTTTCGACCTCGTGAATGCGAAGCCAGCGCGTTACCACTGTACTAGCCAGCAAAACACACACACACATACACACACACACACACGCACGCAAGCTGTCACGAACGCACGCACACACACACACACACACACACACACACACACACACACACACACACACACACACACACACACACACACACACACACACACACACACACACACACACACACACACACACACTATCCCAATTCCCTGTTGTAATAACATATACAAGGATTGCAATCTTCTTGGGAGGTTCCAAAGAATCTTGCCAATGCCGGAAGCAGAGGTCATAACTATGAAAACCACTACAAGTTATAACAACACTCGAGGTCGTTGCTTTTCTCTCATATCTGGAAACATTTATTTAACAAAGTATTTTAAAGGCTGCATAAGAAAATGTATTTTCATTGTTACTATTTACAATTCGAGAATTGTGCCTGAATGGAATTCATCATAACTGTACTGTATTTATTTCTATATTAAAGAAATAGAAAAAATGCTATGGGATATAAGAACAACAAATAATAGTAGAGAATAATTTTTAGTGTGTAAGCTTTGCGGGTCTCACACAGCCTGTAAGTTTGAAGGGCATGATCGGAGAAGGGACTCGAAGAAATCAGTGTCAGACTGAAAGAGCTAGACACACACACACACAGTCAGAGAGAGAGAGAGAGAGAGAGAGAGAGAGAGAGAGAGAGAGAGAGAGAGAGAGAGAGAGAGAGAGAGAGAGAGAGAGAGAGAGAGAGAGTAAATTAAATTAAATTAAATTACTTTATTTCCAATAATTATATTGGATATATATATATATATATATATATATATATATATATATATATATATATATATATATATATATATATATATATATATATATATATAGAGAGAGAGAGAGAGAGAGAGAGAGAGAGAGAGAGAGAGAATTGTGATTGTCCAATATAGCAGTAAATGGCTATTGATCCTTTTCCATTCATTCGTACACAAGTGTTGGGAAAAATATAGAAAAGAGAGAGAGAACAAAAACTGATGTAGGTGGAGGGAAAAAAAAAGAAATAATGAAACAACGGAAAAACTTTCGTGACAAACTCGATATTGTATAAGAGATTTTGCATATTTTGAAGATTTCATCTCATCTCTATGCGAAGCAGCAGGCAACACACAGAAATAGAGAGAGAGAGAGAGAGAGAGAGAGAGAGAGAGAGAGAGAGAGAGTAATAATAATAATAATAATAATAATAATACTTTATTTCCAACATACATTGGGTATTCAAATATGGGTGTACAATTAAAATTTACAAGTAAAATCTTCCTTTAAGAGTAACTTCTTAAGATTATATTTAAAAGTATACACTGAACCAGCATTTTTTAGTTCTCTGGGAAGCTGATTATATAAATGAGGTCCACGAATGTTTATATCTCTTGAGCCAATATCAGTTTTAGACCTTCGTACTAATAAATCTTCCCCTTGACGGGTAGTTAACCCGGTAACTGAGCTTACTGTAGAAAAATTATACAAGCAATCAGGAATATTGTTTCTTAGTATATTAAAAACAAAGGTACATATATCAAAAACATATTTATCTCTAATCTTTATCCATTCTAGATCTTTTAAAACAGGAGAGATGTGCTCGTATTTTCTTACATTGCCAACAGCCACTCGTGCTGCAAAGTTTTGTAACTTTTGTATTCTTTGTAATTGAGTCTTATTTGTACATCCCCAAACTTTGAGACAGTAATTAATTAAACTCATAGCTAAGGACTGGACAATTATTATACGAGTTGATGTTTCAAATGAGTCTTTTACCCTATTTAGATATATTAGAGTACCCATTACTTTTTTATAAATTTCATCTATATGCATTTCAAAATTCATGTAACGGTCAAAATAGACACCTAGGTTCTTTACCGAGTTCATTGGCTTAATGATATTACCGTTAAAATTTATATGAAGATTGTCATCAACTTCTGATAATAATTGTCTGGATCCGATAAGAATAGATTGGGTTTTAGTTTCATTAAGTAACAGACCATTTTTTAGAAAGTAACGTTTAGCCATATACAAAATTTCTTCTGCTCTACGAATAATATTTTCTAAATCATTAATTTCTCCTTCAATTAAGATTTGAGTATCGTCAGCATATTGAATGACATAACAGTTAGGTAAATATTTTACTAGATCGTTTACATATATTAGAAAAAGTATAGGTCCTAGGATCGATCCCTGAGGGACCCCAAACAATACCTTCTTGGAACTTGAAACTGTATCTTTTATTCTGACTGACTGGTAGCGGTTTTTTAAATAGTTCTCGAACCAGCTTGGGTCAATGTTCATTTTTTTGCATTTTTCTAATAATATACTATGGTTTACACTATCAAAAGCTTTAGAAAGATCGAGTAGTAGTAGCAATGATATTTTCTTATTATCTATATTTTTGTATATTTCATCTGATATTTTCAATAAGGCAGTTTCAGTTGATAATTTTGGCCTGAAACCGTGTTGACTTTTTGCAATAAGGTTATTTTTTTCAAGAAACTCACTTAACTGATTTGCAACAATCTTTTCAAGTATCTTTGATAAAATTGGTAGTAAAGAGATTGGTCTATAGTTAGAGACGTCGTCAGGATTTCCATTTTTAAAACCAGGAATTACATGGGGATTTTTCCATAAATCTGGGTAGATATTGGTAACTATGGAAGTATTGATTATTACCGTCAGATAATAAGCTATTACAAATAATGAATCTCTAATAAAACGAAAACAAATTCCATCTGATCCATATGCATTAGAGTCTTTCAGATTTTTTATTACTAAGATTACTGTATTACAATCTACTGTAGTAGGGTTAAAGACATCAGTACTTCTATTGAATGCACTATGTTCTTCCAAATTTACATTATTATTATTATTGCTACCATCATCACTATTATCATTACCATTACTACCACCATCATTATTATTTACACCATTATCGACATTTCTATTATTATTACTACTACCATCATCATTATTATTACCACCATTACTATTATTGATTTCATTTATTATTTCTTTTTTTGTTTTTTCAAAGGTTTTTTTCCCCACTTCAGCGAAAAAATTATTGAACTCTTCTGCTTTAGCACTTACATCTACCTCATCGGGTATAATTGATATGTTACTACTTTTATTACAGTTATTGGAAAGCATGGTTTTAGCAATTTTCCATGTATCAGAGATATTGCCTTTAGCGTTTTGAAATTCATTTTTGTAATACTGTTTCTTACTGTTACTTAATAATGATTTTACTTGTTTCTTATGCTCTGTAAACTTTTCTCTTAAAGGGATATTATCTCTTTGTAGTTTTACTTCATTTTGTAGTTTGTCTCTTTCTTATTATTATTATTATTATTATTATTATTATAATAGATCTTAATTGCAACAGCACCACCATCATATGACTTATCATTTCTTTAAAAATTCTAATTCTTTGTTATAACGCATCGAGATTACTCTGTCTGGATAGCTGATGTCAGTGTGGCACATTTTCGACTGATATAATTCTTAAATTTGTAAAGTAGGGATATGTATTAATAAAATATTGGAACATGTACCAGTTGTGTCGCTTAGTCAAAGAAATCGAAAAAATATAAATGAAAATCAAACTATACAAATTCATAGAATATTATGATACTAGCAACTATAATAATCCTTATAGGAGAGAACAGATGATGGAAAAATATTATAACATACTATATAAACTTTTAGCATCTTAAAACATGGGACTAATTGAAGATCTCCGTATGTAATATACTGTAGTATAAGAGGTACCCTAAAGAAATTTAAGTGCAAAAAATATATATATATTTAATAATAATAATAATAATAATAATAATAATAATAATAATAATAATAATAATAATAATAATAATAATAATAATAATAATAATAATAATAATAATAAAAATAATTTGATCCATGTATGACATATCGGTTTAGCAGGTAAGAAACAACTGTAACAGAAAAAGAAAGAGTGGTGGACCATTTTTCTTAGATCCTGTCTCTTTTTAATAACAATTATCTAAGATCTCATTCCCAAATAAATTATTTTAAATGCACAAATAGATTCGGGTTTACGTCACGAACTCCCTTTTCTACCAAGGGCTAGGATGATTGCCTTCTTACGAAGAACTTGTTTTACCAGATGTAATCGTTGCCCTGAGTGTATGCCCTTACTGACACATATACGCACATAAAAACAATCGTAAAAGACACAATAAAGTATTAATAAACATACGCCATTATGCCTTAAGGGGGGTTTACACGGTCAAACGGTTCGTCGAAAGCGGTTCGACAGACAAGTGTTTGAAGTGATGTTCGAACGTGTGAACGGGGAATTTGGTTGTCGAACACGTTCCGTGTTCGACAACCAAATAGCCCGTCGAACACGTTCCGTGTTCGACAACCAAATACCCCGTTCACACGTTCGAATATCACTTCAAACACTTGTCTGTCGAACCGCGTTCGACGAACCGTTTGACCGTGTAAACCCCCCTTTACAAATGTAATATATGCATATCGAGGCACTCTTTAAGAGTGTCATTCCAGTGACACTAACACACCCTGGAATGAAAATAAACAATAAAAATTCAAATAATTAAAACGATCAACACCAACTTACTTTGAATACAGAAAAAATCCCACGAAAAAAATCACTTACAGGAGACCACTTCCAATTTTCCAATCCCGTATACCAGGACCTTAAACAGGAAACTCTCTGGGCTCCCCCATTAACAGAAACCTCTGAGTTCAAGCTCCGGTTTTACGTCACGGACTCTCTTTTCTACTATGGGCTAGGACGGTTGCCTTCATGCGAAGGACTTGTTTTGGCAGATGTAATCGTTACCCTGAATGCATGCCCTTGCTAACCTCAGACCGTGACGGGGAGCGAACCCTCGATCTGACGCCTCAAAGTCGCGGGCGCTACCGCTTGAGCCACGGTGACTACAGATATGAGACCATTATCATGTGAAGTTATCCTCTACTAGAGCTATTTCTGCAAATTTTCCCTGTAATTTTGCCATCAGCTCAAAAAATACACTACATGTATAAAAGTTTCCCCGGAAAATTATAAATGTTTTGTCTTTGCCCTGACATGCTTTCCGTGGATACCTCCTACCCAACGACACTAACCCTAGTCTTACTCTCTACTCTTGGCAAGTCGTAAATTTTCATAAGCTTCGAAAAGGAACACAACATATATCAAGTCTCTCTCTCTCTCTCTCTCTCTCTCTCTCTCTCTCTCTCTCTCTCTCTCTCTCTCTCTCACATCATCCCAGATGATGTAAAAGACTCCTCATCTTTTCAAGCATTTAAAAGGAAGCTTAAATTTTATTTTTTCAATTCACTATATAATCAATAACTGTAATAGATGAGAAAGATCATTATTTTACATTTTTTTGACAGTTTTATTATTTAGATGTATAAGTTTTCATAGTAATGCGAATTTCTTTTATCTATAAAATTTTTAAATATCAGTAGCTCAGTTTTTGATATCTTCTTTGGGATTAAATTTTATGTCACATTTTACTTCATGTCGTTTATGTTACTTTGTATTTAAATTTTAAATATCATATTTTACTTCATATCTTTTTATGTTATTTTGTGACAAAATAACGTATCGTACAGACGTAAGTCCTAGAAGTAGCATGAACTTTTATTTGTTAATTAATAAAAAAAATCTAATAATAAGATAACTTGAAAATAATAATAATAATAATAATAATAATAATAATAATAAAAAGTGAAATACAGAAAGTTTCTTTAGACAAAACTTCCAAATTAATGATTAGAATTTTCCGCCACCGACAGAAAGAGTCTCAGCATACTTATTGGAATTAACTGTGAAATTAATCTCTCACCATCTATAATCCTTCCGATTTTACAGTCTTTAAATCCTTCTCTCTCTCTCTCTCTCTCTCTCTCTCTCTCTCTCTCTCTCTCTCTCTCTCTCTCTCTCTCTCTCTCTCTCTCTCTCTCTCTCTCTCCAAGAGACCCCTTCCCCTCGTACGAAGTTTTTAATACAAATAAACATGGAAATGTCCTTTGTCATTTAATTTCAACAAATAATCATTCCACTATAAGTAAAAAAAAAAGGATTAATAAAAGCAAAGACATTCTGCATTAGAAAAAAATGAAAAAAACGCGACACGACAAATTAATTATATAAAATAAATAAATACTACTACTAAAAGTACTACAGCTACAACTATAACTACAGCTACTACAACAACAACAACTACTACCACTACTACTATTAATAATAATAATAATAATAATAATAATAATAATAATAAGAATAGAGGACACTGCAACATGCCTACTGGCACACACGAGGCAGCTCCATTTATGAATTGTATTTTCAGCATGTCTAACCTATTCTATTCTACTCTACTTATTTATTCTGTTTTTCTTTTTATGACTTTTCTAATAAGCACTAACCTATTCATACCCACCCTACCTCTGTCATATGTCTATCTAATCTACATTTGAAGGTGTCTAAGGTATTGGCATTTACTATCATACTAGGAAGCTTGTTCCATGCATCAGCTACTCTATTACCAAACCAATTTTTACCAATTTCCCTTCTGAACCTAAATTTATCAAGCTTAAATCCATTATTACGAGTTCTGGTTTGATCATGAATTTTTAAAACTTTATTAATATCTCCCTTGTTAATCCCTTTAAACCATTTATACACTTCAATCATATAAGAACATAAGAACATAAGAATAGAGGACACTGCAACATGCCTACTGGCACACACGAGGCAGCTCCATTTTTGAATTGTATTTTCAGCATGTCTAACCTATTCTATTCTACTCTACTTATTTATTCTGTTTTTCTTTTTATGATTTTTCTAATAAGCACTAACCTATTCATACCCACCCTACCTCTGTCATATGTCTATCTAATCTACATTTGAAGGTGTCTAAGGTATTGGCATTTACTATCCTACTAGGAAGCTTGTTCCATGCATCAGCTACTCTATTACCAAACCAATTTTTACCAATTTCCCTTCTGAACCTAAATTTATCAAGCTTAAATCCATTATTACGAGTTCTGGTTTGATCATGAATTTTTAAAACTTTATTAATATCTCCCTTGTTAATCCCTTTAAACCATTTATACACTTCAATCATATCCCCCCTAACTCTTCGCCTCTCTAGAGAATGTAGATTAAGTTTTTTTAATCTGTCCTCATATGGTAGATTTCTGATATTGTGTATCATCTTGGTCATTCTTCGTTGCACTCTCTCCAAGGATTCAATTTCCATTCTATAATAGGGTGACCAGAATTGCACAGCATAATCTAAATGGGGCCTAACTAATGCAAGATAGAGCTGCAAAATAACTTTTTCCGTCCTATTGCTGACGCTTCTTGAGATAAATCCTAAAATTCTGTTTGCTTTATTTCTGACTGCTGTGCATTGCTCTCTTGGCTTAAGACTACTACTCACAAGAACTCCCAAATCCCTTTCACACTGAGAACTCATGATTTCATGGTTATTTAGCTTATAACTAGTATTGTCTTTTATAGTACCCATTTTAACTACTTTACATTTTTCAACATTAAATTCCATTTGCCATTTGTCCGACCATTCAGATAATCTATTTAGATCTTCCTGTAAAGCATGAATGTCTTCTTTTCCATTTATAGTTCTACCTATTTTAGTGTCGTCTGCGAATTTACTTAGGTTACTACTGATATCCGAATCCAGATCATTTAGATATACGATGAATAATAGAGGACCCAGTACCGAGCCTTGTGGTACCCCGCTTGTAACCGAGCCCCACTCTGATTTCTCTCCATTTATGCAAACCCTCTGTTTTCTGTCTTTTAACCATTGTTTGATCCATCTGAGCACAGCTCCTCCTATACCATGAGCTTCCAGCTTTTTAACTAATCTTTTGTGAGGAACTCTATCAAAAGCTTTGCTAAAATCTAGATATATTGTATCATATTCTTTGCCACAATCTACTGCCTCGTAAACTTCTGAATAAAAAGACAGTAAGTTTGTAAGGCACGAAAAACCCTTAAGAAACCCGTGTTGTGAAAGTTTTATCAGTCTGTGTAATTCTAGATGTGCCCTTATTTTATTTGCAATTATGGATTCTAGAATCTTACCCACTGTTGACGCTAAACTTACCGGCCTATAATTATTCTTTTTAACACGTTCTCCTTTTTTAAATATTGGTACCACATCTGCCAATTTCCACTCCATGGGTACCGATCCTAATTTTATTGAATTATTAAATAATGCAGTTAGAGGACAACTAAGCTCTTCCTTGCATTCCTTTAATATTCTAGCATATATTCCATCAGGTCCCGGAGATTTAGGGGCTTTTATTTTATCTATTTATTTTATTACCTCCTCTCTCGTAATATTTATTGAACTAAGTATATTATCGGGACTGTCTCTGTAAATGGATTCTACTTCCGGAATATTTTCCAAGTTTTCATTTGTAAATACAGATAAGAAATAATCATTTAAACATGTACACATCACTTTATCGTCATCTGTGATATGGCCATTGGCTACTTCAATTGGTCCGACTTTTTCCTTAAATTTTGTTTGATAATGTTGATAAAACCCTTTAGAATTTTCTTTAGCTTCTCCTGCTATTCGAACTTCGTATTTTCTTTTCGACTCTCTAACTATCTTTTTAACTTCCCTGTTTAACTGTATATATTGCTGCCTCACCTGCTCTTCACCTCTTTTTAGTTTCCTGTATATTCCTCTTTTAATACCTATAAGATTCTTTATTCTATTGTTCATCCATTTAGGGTCATTTTTTCTTGATCTGCAATGTTTCATGGGAATATAGTCTCTGACTATTCTTAAGAGTCATGACAAAATTGTTATATTCCTCATCCAAATTTATATTAACTGACGGGCTGCTGTTCTTTCCTGTGAGAGAATTTAATGTATTGATCTTATCTTGTGATAATCCTTGGCATGTGGTACCCAAATTTCGGGGTAATCCGCTACCTGCGACCTGACCTGCTGGATTAACTACCCACATCTGTACCCCAGAAATCCCTTCCCATACCTCATTAGATAATTTAGTTTTTAAGCCCTCAAAATCTCCTGCTCTAAAGTTTGGAACAATATTCTTATTTTCCTTTATAGTTTCCTTGAAAATTATGTTAAATCTAATGGAATCATGGTCACTGTTGCCCAATTTTTCACCAACTTCTAAATTTGTAACCATATTCTCTCTATTACTAAGAACTAAATCTAGTGTATTCACCCCCCGTGTTGCTTCATGTACATGCTGAGAAAGGAAATTGTCTTCTACTACTTCCAAAAACTCCTTAGAGCTACTATCACCTGTTATGGTTTCCCAGTTAATATGTCTAAAATTAAAATCGCCTACAATGCAAACTCTATTTGACCTGCTCACTTTAGAAATTTCATCGTATATAACTTGCGACTCTATATTATCTAGATCAGGTGGTCTGTAGACTACTCCTACAACTAGACTTTCTATATTATTTTTAATTTCAACCCATAAGGTTTCTGAATTTAGATTTGTCTTAATTCCAGACTTAATGCAGCTTCTGAGGCTATCTTTAATATACATAATTACCCCTCCCCCTCTTTTATCTGCACTACGATCAGCATTATAAAGTTTATATCCTGTAATTATGTACTCAGCTTTAAGGTGTTTGCTTTCTAATTTAATCCAACTTTCACTAATGCATATTATATCCGGTCTCTCACTACATACTATGGCTCTCAGTTCTTCTATCTTGTTACCTAAACTACGGCTATTTGTATAATATACTTTCAAACT
>JAXCGZ010013641.1:0-15000 GCA_037179515.1 Halocaridina rubra
AAGTGTAGAAAATACCCCACCCCCTCAGATTGCAGAGACAGAGGTATTAAAGAACATCAACCTTACAGCCACAGAGGTATGCAAAGCTCTGATGGATTTAGATGTCCATAAAGCTACAGGTCCTGATGACATATCCCCTCATGTACTTAAAGAATGCACAAACTCAATATCAGTGGCACTAAGTATCATATTTAAAAAGTCACTGGAGTCAGGGGATATTTCCAAGATGCTGGAAACAAGCAAACGTGATACCTATCTTCAAAATGGGAAGAAGGGATACGGCTCTGAACTATAGACCAGTTTCCTTGACCAGCATAGTTTGCAAAGTTATGGAGAAACTACTAAGGAAACATATCTCTCTTCACTTGGAATCCTTCAACTTTTTGTCAGTGAGGCAACATGGCTTCAGAGAAGGTAGATCAACAGTAGCAAACTTATTAAAATTTTATGATGAGGTAAGCCGAATCTTACAGGAAAGAGAGGGCTGGGCAGATTGCATATTCCTAGACTTCCAGAAAGCATTTGACACTGTTCCACATGGGAGACTTATTAGGAAGCTGCAAGAAATGGCTAGAATAGGTGGAAATGTCTTGAAATAGATAAAAACTTACTTAGAAGGAAGGGAACAGAGGGTTAGAGTAAGACACTCAGTGTCTGAATGGAAAAGAGTTGGTAGTTTTAGGGCCACTTTTGTTCCTTGTATATGTAAATGACCTACGAGAGTCTGTAAATTCATTCATGAATATGTTTGCAGATGATGCAAAGATTGTGAAGAAAGTAGGAAACGAGAACAATGGTAGAGAACTTCAGGAAGATCTAAAGAGTCTGCATAAGTGGTCAGAAAAATGGCTTGTGAAATTCAATACTTCAAAATGTAAGGTAATGAGATTGGGTAAAAGTTCCAGAAGGCCCAAGCTTGACTACTCGGTGGCTGGAGTACAGCTTCAAGAGACAGAAAATGAGAGAGATCTAGGAGTAAACATACTAGCAGATTTGTCTACAGAAATACATATAAATGGCATAGTCAGGGCAGCATATGCTTTATTATCAAATATGAGGGTAGCCTTCAGGCACATGGACAAGGAAATGTTCAGAAATATTTTTGTAACCTATGTGAGGCCAAAGCTTGAATATGCAGCCCCCATTTGGAATCTGGACTTGAAAAAGCACATAGCTAAGCTTGAAAAAGTTCAGAAACATGCCACGAAACTGGTGCCAGAAATATGCAATCTCAGTTATGATGAGAGGCTGAGGGAATTAGAGTTACCATCACTCGAAGCTAGAAGAGTGAGGGGGGATATGGTGACAGTCTTTAAATTCCTTCATGGTTATGATAGAGTGGATAGGGATCGATATTTTGATATGGCAGGCTCTAGAACTAGAGGTCATAGTCTGAAGCTTCGTAAGAAAATTTCCTCGCAGGATGTAAGGAAATACTTTTTTCAGTTTAAGAGTAGTTGATAATTGGAATTGGCAAAGCGAGGAGGTAGTTAATGCTAACTCAATCCATAATTTTAAGAACAGGTATGATAAGTATCAGTATGTACAAAATGGAACCGATCAGGAGACGGGAAGATACAAGCTTTGGGCTCTTTCCCATAAACACAATTAGGTAATCACACAATTAGGTAATTACACACACACACACACACACACACACACACACATATATATATATATACATATATATATATATATATATATATATATATATATATATATATATATATATATATATATATTATATATATATATATATATATATATATATATATATATATATATATATTTATATATATATATATATATATATATATATATATATATATATATATATATATATATATATATATATATATATATATATATATATATATATATATATATATATATATATATATATATATATATATATATATATATATATATATATATATATATATATATATATATATATATATATATATATATATATATATATATATATATATATATAAAGCAACAAAAGTACTAATTTCTCAATATTAATATTATATTTCAGTGAAACTCATAATTCGAAGTTAATTCCAGATTATATGGAATCTTGGAATAATGCGACAGAAGGGTTTCTATCAGAGATTCCAGACTTCTGGAATGGGAAGATAAGCTGACATACGAGGTTGAATAGTCAAGTCCATGACGTTCTCTGGAATATTCCTGGCAAGCAGATGTTCCAAATCAATAATAATAATAATAATAATAATAATAATAATAATAATAATAATAATAATAATAATAATAATAATAATAATAATAATAATAATATAATAATGGTAATAATAATAATAATAATAATAATAATAATAATAATAATAATAATAATAATAATAATAATAATAATAATAATAATAATAATAATAATAATAAGTGACTGAAAATATGTCAGTGGAGAGAGAGAGAGAGAGAGAGAGGAGAGAGAGAGAGAGAGAGAGAGAGAGAGAGAGAGAGAGAGAGAGAGAGAGAGAGAGAGAGAGAGAGAGAGAGAGAGAAGAGCATCAGATGAGTTCAACGGACAAGGAAGTGCGAGAAACTGAAGGCAATATATCCCTAATTGGTAACTCGAGTCATATATATGTCGGTGTGCCATTTATTGAAATATATTTAATGAATATTGGAATGGAAATGGGATGGATAAGTGAGAGGAAATAAATCATGGAAATGGAAGAGGGAAGGAAAGGGAAAAAAAAAGATTAAGAGATTTAGGAAGAATTAAAAAATTTATTCATAAATACAAGAACACATTTAACTATCATTTAACTTATTCAAATATTTATTTTTGCTTATGTATGTCTCAATATATTTCTACTATCAGTTAGTTCGGTATTTTTTGGCTAATAATTTAAAAATGAACTATGTAACTGGAGAAGGAAGAGAGAGGAAAAATATTGAGATTTAAGAAGAATTAAAAATCTATGTAATAACCAATTCAAGAAATCCTTCTGAATATCTATCTCTTTATTTGGCTATCTATATGTTCATTTATATGATTGTAAGTCTGTCTGTGTGTGCGTCTGTCTGTGTGTGTGTGTGTGTGTGTGTGTGTGTGTGTGTGTGTGTGTGTTGCTATATGCATTAACATATAGCAATATGCTTGCATAACATATTTATTTATATATAAGCATATACGTTGGAAGCTTTCGTTCCTTTGTGTGTGTGAGTGTGCAAGGAGGTATTTCCAAGTCTTTTCATAATGTAGACATGATCGTATTTTCGTACTGATTCAACTCTGAAAATCCGATTTGAAATGCTACCTACAGTCTGATGTGAAATATAGTTAAAAGTAAATTATCTGTAGGAACTACATTTACATTTACAAGAGTTTCATTTATATGCTCACAATTACAGATTCATTTTCGAATTCACAATTAACACTTAATGCATTTACATATGTACAATTACAACTCATACAATTACATATTTACAGTTACAGCTAATTCAATTAAATATTTACATTTGCAAATTTATTAAGATATTGAAAATAAAAAAAACTTTAGATAACAGTTAAAAAAGCTCATTAAGATATTTACAGTTACGAGAAATTGATTTATGTGTAAACAGTTATAACAAAGTCATTTAGATATTTGCATACCCGTCATTAATGTAAGTTTTTATTTTTTCATTTACTAAATCAATTCAATGTTTATTTGCTAGTTTTATTCAATTATTTGTTTATTCACTATAATCATCAGTTTGCTTAACAACCAAAGTGATCAAGTTATTATCCCAATTCGCCTTTATTATTATCATGTCTTTAATCACAATATTTATCAGTTCTGTTATTTCCTTAAACATCAGCTTTATTTACATGTTCTTCCCCATTTCTCTATTTGTTTATTTCACAAGAATTATCAGATGCTTAACAACCAAAGATATTTTTATTACTCACGCACCAACTCTAGTCTTTTTTTATTTTACCCTTTTTTATTTGCATATTCACCAACGAAGCAAACCACATGTTAACCTCATCCTGATTATGTTACCGTTTTAATATTAAGAGTTCCTCTTAACATCTTCAGTGCGTGTTCCATAGTCATTTATTTTATTCCTATTCCCCCTCCGACCTTTTGGCCCTCAGTGCCATGTCTATTCTCCAGAGTGCCAAGGAGTGCTATGCGACAGAAAGTCATTTGCCTTGCGCCATGATGCTTGAAATTCGGAAACACATGTACGTAAATGTACATATGTTCTTATACACATGCATACACATATATATGTGGAGGCAAGGTGAGCATGTTTCACATAACGAAATACCGTTCCATTTTTTAAACGAACTACAAGAATTAAGTTTTTCGGTATATGTAAAGTTTTTTTTTTCCAAATATATGCATATCCATGCGCATATACACAATTATACATATACACGGAGTAAATATGAGCTTCCGTTATCACATAACTGCATAACGTTACAATTTCTTAATCTAGAAGGGAAAGATACTCTGTCGTAAGGAGAGTTATTCTTGACATACATACATACATACATACATACATACATATATACATACATACATACATACATACATACATACATACATACATACATACATACATACATACATACATACATACATACATACATGCATGCATGCATGCATGCATGCATGCATACATACATACATACATACATACATACATACATACATACATACATACATACATACATACATACATACATACATACATACATACATACATACATACATACATACATACATACATACATACATACATACATACATACACACAAAAATATACGAGTACATACATGGAGTCAAGATGAGCTCCTGGTGTGATATTACCACATATTGTTCCCAGCTTTAAAAGAAATTAGCGGAAAACTCTTTCATTCATTATCATAAATAGTCTTTCGGGCAGGAAAGCGTTTTTCGCTAAACGTTATCGTTTTTATATATACGTTATTCTTTGCTATACAAAAAAAAAAAAAAATCGTAGAGGAAAGTTTTTTCGCTATGCATATTTTTTTTCCATTATAATATGCAGTACAGTACAGTATATTCTTTACCTTCTTCGTTATGCAGATATCTTTTTCAGCATACAATAAAGTTCTTCGCTAAAAAATAAAATAAAATAGAATAAGTATATATATATATATATATATATATATATATATATATATATATATATATATATATATATATATATTCTTTGCAATACGAAATGTTTCATGCTATGCAGAAACGTTTTTAGCTAAATGAAAACGGCTTTCAGTGCTATAAAAATGTTCTTGGTCATACAAAAATGTTCCTCACAGTCCAAAATAGTTCTTCGCCGAACATATCTTCCTTCGTTATAACAATCTATCTATCTATCTACCTTGGGTGTCTCTCCCAATTGGGGGGTAGCCGACATCAAAAAAGAAACAATAAGGAGATTACTTTGCTCTATGGGCAAATGACGAGGGAGCTAGCGACCGTTCAGATGGCACTGCTGGAGTGCCACAGCCCATCCTCCCGGCTCTTCCACAACCTGCGTCGCTTTATAAATGCCAACTCCCCTACTGCCCCTACCACAGGGCTACCTCTGTAAGATGCAGCCCCGTGGCCACAGCAGATGCCCATCAGAGCTGCGTCACAATCGCTTGCTACTCATTCCTATTCCTAGCACGCTCACTTGCTTCCCTAACATCCATCCTCCTATCATTCAGGGCTCGCCTTACTCCATCCATCCACCCAAACCTAGGCTCTCTCTAGTATTTACCCCATCAACTCTCACATGCATCACCTTTTTCAGCAGTCTTTCATCATCCATCCTTTCCACATGGCCAAACCATCTCAGAACATCCATATCTTCTCTGGCTGCAAATTCTCTCCTCACACCTGTTCTTGCTCTCATCACTTTATTCCTAACCCTATCCAACCGAGATACACCAGTCATACTACTCACGCATTTCATCTCAAGCACATTTAGTTTCCGTCTCTCCATACATCACAGTTGGCACAACCACTTTCTCATACAAAACTTTCCTAACATTCATTTCCAACCCTCTATTCTTCATCTCTCCTTTCAACACACCCAACACTTTACATTTTATTTTCGTATACATAAACTTTCTTTGTTATACAAAAACTTTCTAAACTATAAACCGGTGTCAATAAGAAGCATATTCAGCAAGGTTACTGGAAAATAGGGGAAATGTCAGAAGGGTAACAAGTCTTTCGAAGTGAAAATTTGTTGTAAACATGGGTCACCAACATGTACAGTCTCCTTATTCTCCGGAAATAAGTTTTTTTTTTTTTTAAAGTGTGACACCGGGACAGGCAGAAACTGCCCTCATCAATAAAGGCCCGGGCACGAGAAAATACCAAGACGAAGGAAAAGAAAAAGGTTATGGGCAAGGCAGAGATGAGGTAATGACACAAAGGAAAACGACAGACAGAAAAAAACAGTCAAAGTACAGAGGACTCAGAGATATGGAGGACTAGGCTCTGAGATGACGATAGATCTGCTTTTTGAAGGATGAAAGGTCATAAGAATTAGGAAAGACTGAAGGAGGAAGAGAGTTCCAGAGTCTGGAGGTAGATGGGAAGAAGCAGTCGCTGCACCGACCAATTCGCGAGCTACAAATCTCCACACAGTACCTGTGAGATGAGGATGCTTGGCGAGTGTTACGCGGCCTCGGCAGTGGAGGAGGGATGCAACTCGCCAACTCATAAGAGCAGCGATGGAAGTAGTAGCGATAGAAAAGCGAAAGGGAAGATACCTCACGGCGAAGAGAGAGAGAATCCAGGTTAGAAGTAAGAGAAGGATCATTAATGAATCTGACTGCCTTAGATTCAACCCTATCAAGAAGATAAGTAAAGGAAGAAGCACCCAAAATGTGTGAGCAGTATTCTAAGCAGGGGCAGATAAGACCTTTGTAAATTTTAAGTAACTGCAATGAGGAAAAGTAATGACGAAAGCGAAACAAAACCCCCAATTTTTTGGATGAAGATTTAGAAATTTGGATTATGTGATTCCTCCAAGACAAGTTAGAGGCTATATGGATTCCTAATATATTGATAGAGTTAAGAGGGTAAATTTCATTAGTTTCGAAGCCGATAGGGTTATCATGAGGACAAGAAGATAAAAAGATAGCCAGAAACTGTGTCTTGGAGGCTTTGAATTTAACTAAATTTTGAGTACCCCATTCAGATACTCTCTGCAAATCGGAGATAAGAGTAGAAGAAAGAGTGATATGAGATTGATTACGAGTAACAGATGAAGGTTGTGAAGAAAAGGCAGAGGAAAAATGAAGGGTAGAATCATCGGCAAAGGCATGAAGAAGAGAGGAAGATGGGGATTGCAGAAGATCATTGATGAAGAGAAAAAAGCAAAAAAAAAAAAACTTTATTTCCATTTCAATACAATGGGTATTCGTCAGCCAGGGCAAGCCCCAACCCCCCACTGTGGTGTCCAACCACAGCAGTTCCTGCTAGTACACAGCTTAAACTCTCGGTCTTGGACGAGAACCGATCTTTCGACCTCGTGAATGCGAAGCCAGCGCGCTACCACTGTACTAGCCAGCACTGGTAACAGAGAAAGGGCTAGATGTCGCACCATCAAGAACAACAGATATAGAACGGTCAGTAAGAAAACTGGAAATCAGAGAACAGAAAGAAGGGGTAAAGCCATAGGCAGGGAGTTTGGCCAACAGAGCCTTGTGCCAGACTCTGTCAAAAGCCTTAGAGATATCAAAGGCAACGACAAAGGAATCTCTATAGTTCCTCAGAGAAAATGACCATACATGAGTAAGATAGGACAGGAGATCACCAGTGGATCTTGCCTTGCGGAAGCCGTACTGGTGATCGGAGATAAGTGGCTTAGATTCAAGGCATTTCAAGAAAAAGTTTCTAAAACTTTAGCAATAGAGGAGGTTAGAGCAATAGGTCGGTAGTTTGAAGGAATAGAGCAGTCACCCTTCTTAGGTACAGGTTGAACTAGAGCATGCTTCCAAGATGAAGGATAGATACTGGTTGACAGAATGAGGCGAAAAAGACGGCAAAGCACGGGAGCCAGTTCATCTGCAAACTCCTTAAGGCACCTTGCAGGGATACCATCAGGACCAGATGCCTTGTTCGTCTTTAGCGAGCAAAGAACCTTATGAACTTTGCGTGAAGAAAGGATAAGGGAGGGCATAGGGTTAGAGAGGGGAAAAGACTGAGGAACAGGTGCGCTGGAATCGTTGATAGAAGAGTTGGCAGAAAAATGAGAGCCAAAGAGAGTGGCTTTATCAGTGGGAGAGCAGGCTATAGAACCATCAGAACGAATGAGAGGGGGAAAGCTTGAGTTACAGAAGTTTTTGGAGAGGTTTTTGGCTAAGGACCAGAAGCATTTGTCAGTGTGAGAGGAGTTAAGGTCATCAACTTTCTTTCTTATAAAGGAAGCCTTAGACCTTCGAATCTGAGCTGTACAGCGATTCCTAGCTATAATAAAAGCAGAGCTAGTTAAATCGGAAGGAGAAGCTTGGTAAGATCGGTGAGCCTGATTCCTAGCCTGGATAGCCATGGAGCAGGCACGGTCAAACCAAGGTATAGGGGGAGAGAAAGTTTTTGTAGAAGAGGGGATGTATGCCTCCATTCCCGCGGTCATGATCTCGGCAACTTATAGAGCTACCTGATCAGGGTTGCGGGACCGAAAGCAGTAGTCATCCCATGGGAAGTCAAAGAGAAAGTTACGCAAATTTCCATGTTGGGTTCGCTCGAAGTGCCAAAGGTGGCGCTGAGTAGGAGGGATTGGTGGTGGGGGAGTGAAAATGGAAGAGACAGAGATCATAGAGTGGTCAGATTTACCAAGAGGGGAAAACACAGAATAAGAGTAGTTTGAAGGGTTAGAAGTAAAAAATAGGTCAAGAGTGTTTGCAGCATGTTCGTGACGAATAATAAGAATGAAGCCACTCACTGTGGTGTACACTGAAGTCTCCAATGTAGAGAACTTCGGCATGTGGGTGAGAAGATAGGAAGGACTCATGGCACGAGGAGAGATATTCAAAGAAAGACACAAACTCGGTGGAGTTTGGAGAACAGTAGCAAAAGCAAAGAATGATAGTGGTAGTGGAGAGATAGACTTTTAGCCAGGGAACATCAAAGTCAGGAGATTCAAGGTCCATGAGCCTCACAGTAGGAGTGTTAATGTTGCAGTATGCACAGACCCCACCTTTGGAACGAAAACGAGTATACAGATTATAGTGAGAGATTTGGAATGGGTCAGTGGAAGATGTATAGACAACTGGGTTTCAGATAGGAGGAGGAGGTTAGGGAGGAAAGTGCCCAAGTGCTGTTCCACAGACGAAATATTAGAGTTCAGCCCATGAATGTTTGAATAGTGAAGAGTGAAAGAAGCAGATCTATTGGGAGGTGCAAGGTTAAGAGCAGAACCATTACTACCACCAGGCGTGTCTGCCCTCAAGCCAATGGTGGAGTCAACACGATCCCCGGAGATTCTTCGCTCCCCACTATGCCAGGTACTGGGGGCCATTAGTTGTGAACCTTCCATAAATAATAACAAAATGTGAGGAAAAGGAAAGTAAAAGAGACAGATGTGCAGAATGTTGTGACTTGTCAAATGTAATGGAATAGCAAGAGATGAGTAATGAATATGCCAGAATATTCAGTATAGATGTAGGCAAGAGGAAAGAACCGTCCTGAAGGAAGACTCAACCTGGAACTGTCTGGATCAGTCCTAGTTGCATCCTAATACCTTCAGTCGGAGTCTTTCAACGGGCGGCTGGTTCCATGGCCAACGTACTAATCCAAGCGTGTAACTGAACACATAGAGAGTAAGGGAATCGTTGGAAAAAAATAACACGCTGATCGAGGTGGAAAGAGGATGTAAACATATCTCTTAGATATTAGGACAAACTGAGTGGATTATCGCTTTTTCCTCTGGAGTGGAGGGAAAACAAGACCTCCTCCGTGCTCCCTGCAAGTCATGAAAGTTGGCTAAATAGGGAGGAGCGGGGGAATGGAAATCTTCTCCCTTCGTATTGTCTTCCTAAAAGAAGCTAAAACAAGTGGAGGTATTCTGGCAGGAGAAATCCAACCAGAACCCTAGAAATTGGGTCAATTATTTGGCCACTCCCCATATAAAGGGAGTGGGGCCATGTAGGCTATATAGACAGACAATTGCATAAGAGTGTAAAATCAGTCAATTTGTATAATGCATGAAAATTTCAGTCAATTTACATATTGCATCAATTTTCAGTCAATATGAAAATGCCTAATTTTTTACATTAATTGTTACATGTGCCAAAAATGTATATAACCTAGAACAATCTGGCACTGAGGTTAGGTTAGGTTACTCACACGTTACAGTGTTTACCATCAGGCATTTATTGAATTGAATGAGTTCTAACGGGGATAAAAATATTAACAGTTAGAAAAGCAAAAGTATCATCTGCGTAAGATTCGATCTTCAAAAGTAAGTACAGAACGTAGGATTTACATGACTCCCATCTTTAAAGACCAAAAAAAGTCGAGATAACATAAAAGTGTATTATTAGATTCAGAGATTAGCAAGGACATGCACTCAGGGTAACGATTACATCTGCCAAAAGAAGTCCTTCGCAAAAAGGCAACGGTCATAGCCCTTGGTAGAAAAGGAAGTCCTTGACGTAAAACCAGCTATGCAGAGTTCAGAGACAAAAGTCACAACAAAAATGTGATCAATTGTGACACCTGAAGAGAGCTTTCTCTCTTCTCTTATTCCTTCTGTGGTACATATGGTAAGACACTGAGTTTGCTTCCTAGGTTCGAATCCCGGCCAGGGGTACAAATATGTTGAACGTATTCAAATAGAAAACTGTGTTTATATGATCACTTTAGGATCCTATAGAGCAAAGGTTTTGAATTAAATGTGAAAACAAGACACGAGAGAGGTTGGGAAGAGAGAGTAAAACGAATATAGTTATTCTGTAGAGTATTCATTACCTAGCTCCAGCTCTTGGCTGAGAGAACTAATTGAGAGCCAAGGTCACATACTTGATGACACTTTTATGGGATTGTATATATATATCTCAATCTCTTTCTTCCCTCCGATACATAAGGACAAGCTCACATAAGTTAAAACATATTAATGAGAATTATATATGGTAGACATGCACTCTCTCTCTCTCTCTCTCTCTCTCTCTCTCTCTCTCTCTCTCTCTCTCTCTCTCTCTCTCTCTCTCTCTCTCTCTCTCTCTCTCTCTCTCTCTCTCTCTCTCTCTCTCTCTTCAACAATCTCATTCATGTATATCAATTATAAATCACATCCCCTTAATCACGAGACTATTAATGCCATTTTGCGTGAATAGGTCTCGTTTACTCTTCCAAAAACAAATCATTTTCCCACCAGGTAAACCGAAGGTTCTACCTGAATAGTTTCCTATGTTTAGCTGGTGTTTTACGATCTCTCTTGATGGTTTAAGATGATATATGGAAGAGTTTTCCTGTGATTTGGAAGGATTTATTAGATGATTCAAGTCAGCTGTTGTGGAAATAGCCTTATGTGAAAGAGCGTGATAGAAAAGCTGGTTAAGGAATGTCGTTATTACTTCTCAACATGGCTGCGATTGCCATGCAGGTGCATGAGGGGGAGGCATATCCAACGAAGGTGTGTGTTGCGGAGGCGTATATGGAGGTGGCGGCTGCGGTGGTGGTGGAGGAGGAGAAGGAGGAGGATAATGATATTACTGAGTGTGTGGAAAGAGCAGAAATTCAATTATATACGTACATACGATAATCCAGTAACAATAATAATAATAATAATAATAATAATAATAATAATAATAATAATAATAATAATAATAATAATAATAATAATGATAATAATAATAATGATAATAATAATAATAATAATAATAATAATAATAATAATAATAATAATAATAATAATAATAATAATAATAATAATAATAATAATAATAATAATAATAATAATAATAATAATAATAATAATAATAATAATATCTCCGCTCATTTCAAAACAATATAGAAAATAAAAATAAGACGGAAAAATATGGCAAAGATAGAGTATATATATATATATATATATATATATATATATATATATATATATATATATATATATATATATATATATATATATATATATATATATATATATATATATATATATATATATATATATATATATATATATATATATATATATATATATATATATATATATATATATATATATATATATATATATATATATATATATATATATATATATATATATATATATATATATATATATATATATATATATATATATATATATATATATATATAATATATATATATATATATATATATATATATATATATATATATATATATATATATATATATATATATATATATATATATATATATATATATATATAAATAAGTTTGCGTGTGTGTAAGGAATTGCAATAAAAAGGAGAGACAGCATTGAAAATGCAACAGGGGAAGGGTGAATATTTAAGAAATACAGAGAGAGAGAGAGAGGAGAGAGAGAGAGAGAGAGAGAGAGAGAGAGAGAGAGAGAGAGAGAGAGGAATGCATTAGAATAGTCGTAAACTCTTGCAATCTTTACATCGGAATAAGGGAGAGAGAGAGAGAGAGAGAGAGAGAGAGAGAGAGAGAGAGAGAGAGAGAGAGAGAGAGAGAGAGAGAGAGAGAGAGAGAGAGAGAGAGAGAGAGAGAGAGAGGGAATAAATATAAGAAACAGAACAGACAAGCAATGTGAAAAATAATACAAAAAGAAATAAATGAAAAGAAAGAATAGGAATGGAATGGAATGGGAACGGGAGAAAAAGTGATTGAAAAGAGGGGTAAAAGCGTAGGAGGAGAATGGGAATTGGGAATGGATTGAAATGACATATGGAAATTAGAAAAAAATGCATATATAAATATAAAAGCCTTTAACACTAATCAATTTAAATGATTTATTACAGGGGAGGTGCAGAGGTGAAGGACACGAACATACATGTCTATTTCACTTTGTTTATTCATAAAGGAATTTATTACACCTGTCTTTCTTCCTTTTTGCCTTTTTATGCGTCACAATTCGTCCCCATTCGAATGGGGTAGACGCAAACAGGTTGGAGTTATAAAGGGGATAAGGGGTGGATGCCCGTCCTAGCGTCTCGCTTTCCAGATATGTCTATAATTGTTTATATTACCAATAAACAATTCTTCTTCTTCTTCTTCTTCATCTACATCTTTTTCCCACTTTTATGTGGGGTCGATGTTTCTGGCCAGTACAGATCTTTCTCTCATGGTAAAAAAAAAATCGAGGAAAGGAAGAATTTTTTTTTTATTGTACTTAAATTACTCTCTAGAGCAAGATACTCCAGAAATGGTAATATCCCTTCAAAGACCAAATGAATAAATATATAAATAAAAATACAAAAATATGTAAATAAGTATCTACATTAATAACACAGAACTGTCAACATACAGTCTAAAATGGTAGGAAAGCAGATTACAGAAAACAACGAATATATATATATATATATATATATATATATATATATAATATATATATATATATATATATATATATATATATATATATATATATATATATATATATATATATATATATATATATATATATATATATGTATATGTATATATAAATATATATATATATATATATATATATATATATATATATATATATATATATATATATATATATATATATATATATATATATATATATATATATATATATATATATATATATATATATATATATATATATATATATATATATATATATATATATATATATATATATATATATATATATATATATATATATATATATATCTTGGCTGTCTTCTCCAATTGGGGCGGGGTAGCCGACATAAAAAAAAAAGAAACAATAAGGGGATTACTTTGCTCTATGGGCACTGACGAGGGTGCTAACGACCGTTCAGATGACACTGCTGGAGTGCCACAGCCCATCCTCCAGGCTCTTCCACAACCTGTTTCGCTTCATAAATTCTAACTCCCCTACTGCCCTACCTCAGGGCTACCTCTGTAAGATGCAGCCCTGTGGTAACAGCAGATGCCCATCAGAGCTGCGTCACAATCGCTCGCCACTCATTCCTATTCCTAGAACGCTCGCTTGCTTCCCTCACATCCATCCTCCTATCATTCAGGGATCTCCTTACTCCATTCATTTACCCAAACGAGCTTTGGGCTCTTTCCCGTAAACACAATTAGGTAATCACAATTAGGTAATCACACACACACACACACCATCACTCGAAGCTAGAAGAGCGAGGGGGGATATGGTGACAGTCTTTAAATTCCTTCATGGTTATGATAGAGTGGATAGGGATCGATATTTTGATATGGCTGGCTCTAGAACTAGAGGTCATAGTTTGAAGCTTCGTAAGAAAACTTCTTTGCAGGATGTAAGGAAATATTTTTTCAGTGTAAGAGTAGTTGATAATTGGAATTGGCTAAGCGAGGAGGTAGTTAATGCTATCTCAATCCATAGTTTTAAGGACAGGTATGATAAGTATCACTAAGTATAAAATGGAACCGATCAGGAGACGGGAAGATACGAGTTTTGGGCTCTTTCCCGTAAACACAATTAGGTAATCACAATTAGGTAATCACACACACACACACACACACACACACACACACACACACACACACACACACACACACACACACACACACACACACATATACAAGGGAATTTCCTACACCAACATGTAATGGAACCAACGAGGGCCAGGGGTGGGGATGAGCCATCACTGCTTGATCTAGTATTCACAAATAATGTTTTGGATATTGAAAAAATTGAGTATGAACCACCAATTGGAAAGTGTGACCAATGTGTGTTGTTGATGGAGTATATCATTGAAGATATTCTGCCTGAGAGTAGAGGCACTGAGGACATGAGGAAGAACTATCCGAAAGGACATTACATCAAAATGAATGAGCTTTTTGCAGTTATTGACTGGAG
>JAXCGZ010013641.1:20000-25000 GCA_037179515.1 Halocaridina rubra
AAAGAAGCTGGAAGGGGAAAAGAGTCAACTAGAATCTAGAATTTCTAAACAAGAAGATAAAAACAAACAGCTGAATGACAACCTAAAGGAATTAGATGTTAGTTCACTGCTCTCTTCTGAGAGAGACGAGATTGCTGCTTGGAATGTCCAGATTAAGGAAAACATTGAACAGTTCAGAAAAGAGTTCCAGGAGCTGAATATGGAAAATGATGCCATGAAAACGTCCTTTGCTGATGCACTAAAGGGGAATGTGGCAGTAAAAGAGGCTGTAAAGGTGGTGGCACTGGAAAACATACAAACAGTTGACTATAAAGAGACAGTAATCGAAAAAGTGAAAGACGTTGTGATGGAAAGGGCAAACCCACTCATCAGACAGGCACTTGATAAGGAGAAGACAGTGGTAATCTCAGGCATAAGTGAATCCCAGGAGCCAACATGGCAGGGGAGACTTGAAGAAAATAAAGCTAAGGTTGTAGACCTGATAAGAAAGCTTGGAGTAGTATGTGGTCCTGAGGATATTGTAAACATACACCAACTAGGTAAATATTCGAGGGAAGGAAAGCCGAGACCAACAAAAGTAACCTTTGAGAGAGGGGAAACATGTAGGGAAATATTGTTGAGAAAAAAAGTCTAAAAGACCTTCAAGAATGCAAAGAAGTGTTCATTAGACGATACAGAACACAGGAAGAGATGGGAAAGATCAAAAACTTGTTGCAAGAGGCAAGAAGGTTAAATGATGAGAGAAATGAAGAAGAGAAGAAAAATTTTCGTTACAGAATACTTCCAGACAAAGGGGAGATAAAGAAGATAATGACAGAAGATCAGGGGATGGGGCCTCATTAAGATTGTTATACACAAATGCTGATGGATTAGCTGGTAAGGCAGTAGAATTAAAAGATAGGATTCACAACAGTAAGGCAGATATAGTAGCAATTACAGAGACTAAGTTGAGTGAGGACATAAACAGTGTCACAGTTTTTCCTAAGGGCTTCAGAATACTAAGGGTTGAAAGATCTGAGAGGACTGGTGGAGGGATAGCACTGCTCATAAGTGAGAGGATTCAAGTTGAAGAAATAAACTTGGCTATAGAAAGTGAGTTCAGGGAATTTCTTGTTGCTCGCATAAATACTGGGTCAGAGAGCATTATAATAACTGTTGTATACAACCCACCAAGGAACCAAAATAGGCTTGAAATTTATGAGGAAAGTCATATAGGTACTATTGAAGTCATAAACTCAGTTGTTAACATGGCACGGGAGAAAAAATGTAGGATTTTGATTATGGGAGACTTTAATCATAAAGAGATAGATTGGATAAATCTTGACCCACACAGTGGTGAGGACTCATTTGGGGCAAGATTCCTAGATTGCGTACAAGGGAATTTCCTACACCAACATGTAATGGAACCAACAAGAGCCAGGGGTGGGGATGAGCCATCACTACTTGATCTAGTGTTCACAGATAATGTGTTGGATATTGAAAATATTGAGTATGAACCACCAATTGGAAAGAGTGACCACTGTGTGTTGTTGATGGAGTATATCATTGAAGACATTCTTCCTGAGGGTAGAGGCACTGAGGACATGAGGAGGAACTATCCGAAAGGAGATTACATCAAAATGAATGAGCTTTTTGCAGTTATTGACTGGAGAACCTTATTTTACAACAAATCTGTACAAGAAATGTATGACATCTTTTGTGAGAAATATGGGAAGATAGTAGATTGCTGCATACCTGTCACCAAAGTAGGTGTAATTCATGCCAGAGAGAAATGGTTCGATAATGGGTGTAAAAGAGCTAAGGAGTGGAGAGACAAATGCTGGAAAAGGTATAGGAGGAGAAAAAACATAAATGCCTGGCAAACCTACAAAAGAGCAAGAAATAACTACCTAAGTAAAAGGAGAGAGGCAGAGAGAGATTATGAGAGGGACATCACCAGGAAGGCTAAAGAAAATCCCAAGCTTTTCCACAGCTTTATCAGAGGAAAACTGAAGGTAAAAGAACAGGTTTTAAGGCTAAAGAGAGCGGATGGAAGCATCACTGAGACGGACGAAGAGATCTGCAAAGAATTGAACAAGGAGTTTCAGTCAGTATTTACAGTAGAAAATACCCCACCCCCTCAGATTGCAGTGATAGAAGCTCAAGGGCCGGTATTAGAGAACATCAACCTTACAGCCACAGAGGTATGCAAAGCGCTGATGGATTTAGATGTTCATAAAGCTACAGGTCCTGATGACATATCCCCTCATGTGCTTAAAAATGCGCAAACACAATATCAGTGGCACTAAGTATCATATTTAAGGAGTCACTGGAGTCGGGGGAGATTCCAAGATGCTGGAAACAAGCAAATGTGATACCTATCTTCAAAAAGGGAAGGAGGGATACGGCTCTGAACTATAGACCAGTTTCCTTGACCAGCATAGTTTGCAAACTTATGGAGAAACTACTAAGGAAACATATCTCTCTTCACTTGGAATCCTTCAACTTTTTGTCAGTGAGGCAACATGGCTTCAGAGAAGGAAGATCAACAGTAACAAACTTATTAGAATTTTATGATGAGGTAAGCCAAATCTTACAGGAAAGAGAGGGCTGGGCAGATTGCATATTCCTAGACTTCCAGAAAGCGTTTGACACTGTTCCACATGGGAGACTTATTAGGAAGCTGCAATCAATGGCTAGAATAGGTGGAAATGTCTTGGAATGGATAAAAAACTTACTTAGAAGGAAGGGAACAGAGGGTTAGAGTAAGACACTCAGTGTCTGAATGGAGAAGAGTTAGTAGTGGAGTTCCACAGGGTTCAGTTTTAGGGCCACTTTTGTTCCTTGTATATGTAAATGACCTACCAGAGTCTGTAAATTCATTCATGAATATGTTTGCAGATGATGCAAAGATTGTGAAGAAAGTAAAAAACGAGAACAATGGTAGAGAACTTCAGGAGGATCTAAATAATCTGCATGAGTGGTCAGAAAAGTGGCTAATGAAATTCAATACCTCAAAATGTAAGGTAATGAGAATGGGTACAAGTGCAAGAAGGCCCAAGCTTGACTACTCGGTGGCTGGAGTACAACTTCAAGAGACAGAAAATGAGAGAGATCTAGGAGTAAACATACTGGCAGATTTGTCTCCAGAAATACATATAAATGGCGTAGTAAGGGCAGCATATGCATTCTTATCAAATGTAAGGGTAGCCTTCAGGCACATGGACAAGGAAATGTTCAGAAATATTTATGTAACCTATGTGAGGCCAAAACTCGAATATGCAGCCCCCTTTTGGAATCCGCACTTGAAAAAGCACATAGCTAAGCTTGAAAAAGTTCAAAGACATGCCACGAAACTGGTGCCAGAAATATGCAATCTCGGTTATGATGAGAGGCTGAGGGAATTAGACTTGCCATCACTCGAAGCTAGAAGAGTAAGGGGGGATATGGTGACAGTCTTTAAATTCCTTCATGGTTATGATAGAGTGGATAGGGATCGATATTTCGATATGGCTGGCTCTAGAACTAGAGGTCATAGTTTGAAGCTTCGTAAGAAAACTTGTTTGCAGGATGTAAGGAAATACTTTTTCAGTGTAAGAGTAGTTGATAATTGGAATTCGCTAAGCGAGGAGGTAGTTAATGCTATCTCAATCCATAGTTTTAAGGACAGGTACGATAAGTATCACTAAGTCTAAAAATGGAACCGATCAGGAGACGGGAAGATACGAGCTTTGGGCTCTTTCCCGTAAACACAATTAGGTAATCACAATTAGGTAATCACACACTGGTCGTAATATTCCATTTTCAAAGAGGGTGGCCAATTTAAAACGCACCCGTACACAAGTAAGCTAGTTCACTCCATTGCTCACATCTTAGCTTTTATGGGAACAAAGGGTTGCTACAATTCCTTGTCACCTCTACATTTCTCAGCTAGGGTCATCCACAGCATAAACTGTGAAGGACCTTCTATCTTAGGGTCTGTTAGCCGTAGTTACTTCATCACGATGCAATTACTTCTGTGCCCAATCGTTCCTGTTTACAGCACTAAGCTGGTGCGGTATAATCACTTTGGCCCTCATCATCTACTAATAATAGCCTATCTCTATGTACTCATACAAATCTATTCCACTCTCTCTTCCCTGCTCCACTGACATACCGCGTCCACAGAGTATGTATAAAATTATATACACATACACGAACCATTATGTAATTCTACATTTATCTAAGTATACATGTACATTTTCAGACATCGTTACAAAGTACTGAGGAGCCAATTTCTAGCACAGGAGTTAAGAATACTCTACCTCCCATATCTCATCCTCACTTTCCATCTTACTCTACATTTTCTTCTTAGTTTTTTATTGGCCTTGGGACAGGAATATTTCCTAGCTGTTCCCCTGCGTGTCGTAAAAGTCGACTACATGGGGCGGAGCGAGAGGAGAGCCAATTCACCTTTCTAATTTTCCTTCTACGTGGAGTCTAGCCATACGGAGGAGTTCTGGTAGGAAAACTCCAAGCCGAACCCAAATAGTTGGTTGTCCGATTGAGTAAAGTTGTGGAGCAAGTGAGAATGATGGATAAAATGGATCTCCTGGTCAATGGGTGTGTGCTCTGACTCGGCCTAAAATATGCATTAAAATATATATATAAAAAAGATGCAGATTTTTTGTATTAATCAAGTCCTCGGTGGCTCAGTGAGCAGAACACTTGGTTGTCACCCAGGAGGTAGAGAATTCATGAAGTCCATTAAGGAATAATAATAATAATAATAATAATAATAATAATAATAATAATAATAATAATAATAATAATAATAATATATAATAATAATAATAATAATAATAATATTCATTCCAAAGACAGAAACCAAAAAAAAACAAAATAAAATGAAAAAATATCCTGCATGATAAAAAAAAAATTGCGCTTCGGTTTCTCATTTCTTATTCAAGAAGTTGGATTCCGCACCAAAATCTTGTAACTCTTATTAGGAAATGAGAGAGAGAGAGAGAGAGAGAGAGAGA
>JAXCGZ010013641.1:30000-65000 GCA_037179515.1 Halocaridina rubra
ACTCCCAATCTTGGTAGCGCCTTGGCTTAGTAATTATAAGTCCTAGGTTCAAGTCCCGGTCGGGGTAAAAATGATTCGTGTTTTCACATATGTGATGTGCTTATTTGGTTATTGTTGATCCCGAATAAGATTGGGAGTTGAATTAAATGCAAAAACGAAACCACGAGTGAGATTGGGGAAACTGTAATATGAACATAGTGGCATTCAGATAGAATGCATTCATTTCCACTATATCAGATATAAGCTATAGGGTCTGTTTCCTTTTAACTTTCTGTGGTGTAGCTGGTAGTGCCTTAGCTTAGTAATTATAAGTCCTAGGTTCAAGTCCCGGTCGGGGTTAAAATGATTCATATTTTCACATACGTAATGTGCTTATTTAGTTATTATTGGTCACGAATGAGATTGATAATTGAATTAATTGCGAAAACGAAACCACGAGTGAGGTTGGGGAGACTGAAATATGAACATAGTGGCATTCAGATAGAATGCGTTCATCCCTACTATAGCAGATATAAGCTATAAGGTCTGTTTCCTTTTAACCTTCTGTGGTGTAGTTGGCAGCGCCTTGGCTTAGTAATTATAAGTCCTAGGTTCAAGTCCCGGTCGAGATAAAATGATTCATGTTTTCACGTATGTAATGTGCTTAATTGGTTATTTTTAGTCTCGAATAAGATTATGAGTTGAATTAAATGCGAAAACGAAACCACGAGTGAGGTTGGGGAAACTATAATATAAACATAGTGGCATTCAGATAGAATATGTTCATTCCTACTAAAGCAGATATAAGCTATAAGGTCTGTTTCCTTTTAACCTTCTGTGGTGTAGTTAGTAGCGCCTTGGCTTAGTAATTATAAATCCTAGGTTCAAGTCCCGATCGGGGTAAAAATAATTCATGTTTTCACATATGTAATGTGCTTATTTGGTTTTATATATATATATATATATATATATATATATATATATATATATATATATATATATATATATATATATATATATATATATATACTATATATATATATATATATATATATATATATATATATATATATATATATATATATATATATATATATATATATATATATATATATATATATATATATATATATTAGATTGCAATTATAATGATTAATGTGGAAAATGCCTAGAAATGGTACGGCATATGTATATACGTACATATACAATAGATGTAATAGCTCATGGATGGGAGTGACCAAGTCAAAGCACACACATTCACTAGAAAAACAGTCTATCTTATCAATCTCATTCCAGTTCCTTGGGGATAATGGCTCACCACAGTTCCTCCACCACAACATTACACTGATTGAGTCATCCACAACGTAGGAGGGCAAAAATCCTCTGCCGTGGTCCTTACAGCAATAAATGCAACAACAACAACAATAATAATAATAATAATAATAATAATAATAATAATAATAATAATAATAATAATACTAATAATAATAATAATAATATAAATAGTTGCACTGAAAATCATTAATTCAAATAATAATTAATATTCATTGTCTTTCAAATAATCAACGCCAAAGGTTAATGCTCCATAAATTACGCATGTCAATCAAAATGCAAGAAATAAATACTATTTGGCAACGCAAACGTTAACCGAGTTGCCACTTAGCCTAATTATAATTCGTAAAAATAGGTTCTGGATCAAAAGGGCAAGATTGACGGATAAGTGTGAAAAATGCAAATTGAATTATTTATAACATTCAGTTTTTCATAAATGTATCAAGACAGGTTTTTGACTTTCTAGGAGCCTGAGCAAAAGATCTGTTCTACTATTTACTCAATACATCTCTATACATATACACTAGCCGCAATCCCCATTTTAATGGAAGTGGCCGAGTCAAAGCACACATATTCACAAGAAGCTAAGTAAGCCCCGTCACATCTCTTAGCTCTATGGGAGAAAGTACCACCACACTGATTGGGTCAACCACAGGGTAAATGAGCTAGTTCTTCTGCTATGAGGTATTAATCTTTCCAACCTGGGCTTCCAAGTTAATTGCAATAACAAGAGAATTTCCACTACCCTTTACTGTGTTCTAAGTGAATCTGACCAAAAAATTCTGTGCGAACACAGGTTAACTATTTTAGCGAATTTGCTTCCAGTCATTCAATATCATCTTCGTTATATTTCCATTTTTCTATCTTGCTGTCTATACAAAAGGCCCATAATCCCCTTTATATCCATGAGGTCGAGCCAAAGCAAAACCTTGACTCTTTGAGGGCGGAAAATATCAAGAACTTATTCCTAATCCCTTCACTCCACCCCATCTAGTTGACTTTGGAGACACGAAAGGTAACATGGAGGGGTATTCTTGTCCTCACTCCAGGAGAGAGAGAGAGAGAGAGAGAGAGAGAGAGAGAGAGAGAGAGAGAGAGAGAGAGAGAGAGAGAGAGAGAGAGAAGAGAGAGAGAGAGAGAGAGAGAGAGAGAGAGAGAGAGAGAGAGAGAGAGAGAGAGAGAGAGAGAGAGAGAGAGAGAGAGAGACAGAGAGAGAGAGAGAGAGAGAGAGAGAGAGAGAGAGAGAGAGAGAGAGATTTCTTATTTCTCATTATTTACTATATATCAATATTTTAAGGATTTTTTCTCCAATTTCTGCTGAGCTTCCATGTTGGTTTTTTGTTTGATGGAGTGTCAAGGCTTTTTAAAATTATGTTTCTTATATTTGATGAATTCAGTGATTTCAACTTATTACAGATTTTCTTTTACTTTTGGAATCTATCCATGCCTGTCCCATTTTTTTCCATGACAGGATCTGTCCTGTGAAACCTCTCTTTCGTTATTCCTTTTACACTGTTATTCCTGTCTCATTTTTTTTTATGACGAGATCTGTCCTATATGCCCGATTTTTCGTTATTCCTTTTATGCATTGATTCCTGTCTCCAGTTTTTCATGACAGGGTTTGTCCCATGTGACAGATTTTTCATTATCCCTTCTTATGCGGATATTCCTGTCTCAGTTTTTTTTTTATGACAGGTTTCAACCAATGTAACTTTTATTTCGTTATTCCATTGTTGTTGTTATTCCTGTCTCCATATCTTCTTTAATCATATCTTGTGTGGGATCAATCTCAAAATAGACAACTGATATAATTTTCAAGGTGCCTAAGCGGAGATTGGGGCAAAATGTAGGTGCCTAATTTGGGATTGAGATTCAACACAATAATTAATTGTTCCGATTTTACGTTACGGACTCCCTTTTCTACCAAGGGCTAGGACGGTTGCCCTCTTGCGAAGGACTTTTTTTGGCATATATAATCGTTACTCTGAGTGCATGCCCTTCCTAACCTCAGACCGTGACGGGGAGCGAACCCTCGACCTGACACCTCAAAGTCGCGGACGCTACCGCTTGAGCCACGGTGACTACCAACACAATAATTAATAATAATAAAACTAGGATGGGTTACTGGATATCAAGTTTGGTTAAGTTAGGTTAGGTAAGGTTAGGTTGACCTACTTTAATATATCAAACAAAATTGAAAAAAAGTGCTTTATCTGGGATTGAAGCACATTAGGTGCCTATTCTGGGATTGATCCGTGAAGTGACCTAATTCGTCATTATTCCAGAGACTTGTTATTACACACACACACACACACACACACACACACACACACAGGAGCCAACATGGCAGGGGAGACTTGAAGAAAATAAAGCTAGGGTTGTAGACCTGATAAGAAAGCTTGGAGTAGTATGTGGTCCTGAGGATATTGTAAACATACACCAACTAGGTAAATATTCGAGGGAAGGAAAGCCGAGACCAACAAAAGTAACCTTTGAGAGAGGGGAGACATGTAGGGAAATATTGTTGAGAAAAAAAAGTCTAAAAGACCTTCAAGAATGCAAAGAAGTGTTCATTAGACGATACAGAACACAGGAAGAGATGGGAAAGATCAAAAACTTGTTGCAAGAGGCAAGAAGGTTAAATGATGAAAGAAATGAAGAAGAGAAGAAAAATTTTCGTTACAGAATACTTCCAGACAAAGGGGAGATAAAGAAGATAATGACAGAAGATCAGGGGATGGGGCCTCATTAAGATTGTTATACACAAATGCTGATGGATTAGCTGGTAAGGCAGTAGAATTAAAAGATAGGATTCACAACAGTAAGGCAGATATAGTAGCAATTACAGAGACTAAGTTGAGTGAGGACATAAACAGTGTCACAGTTTTTCCTAAGGGCTTCAGAATACTAAGGGTCGAAAGATCTGAGAGGACTGGTGGAGGGATAGCACTGCTCATAAGTGAGAGGATTCAAGTTGAAGAGATAAACTTGGCTATAGAAAGTGAGTTCAGGGAATTTCTTGTTGCTCGCATAAATACTGGGTCAGAGAGCATTATAATAACTGTTGTATACAACCCACCAAGGAACCAAAATAGGCTTGAAATTTATGAGGAAAGTCATATAGGTACGATTGAAGTCATAAACTCAGTTGTTAACATGGCGCGGGAGAAAAAATGTAGGATTTTGATTATGGGAGACTTTAATCATAAAGAGATAGATTGGATAAATCTTGACCCACACAGTGGTGAGGACTCCTTTGGGGCAAGATTCCTAGATTGCGTACAAGGGAATTTCCTACACCAACATGTAATGGAACCAACAAGAGCCAGGGGTGGGGATGAGCCATCACTACTTGATCTGGTGTTCACAGATAATGTGTTGGATATTGAAAATATTGAGTATGAACCACCAATTGGAAAGAGTGACCACTGTGTGTTGTTGATGGAGTATATCATTGAAGACATTCTTCCTGAGAGTAGAGGCACTGAGGACATGAGGAGGAACTATCAGAAAGGAGATTACATCAAAATGAATGAGCTTTTTGCAGTTATTGACTGGAGAACCTTATTTTACAACAAATCTGTACAAGAAATGTATGACATCTTTTGTGAGAAATATGGGAAGATTGTAGATTGCTGCATACCTGTCACCAAAGTAGGTGTAATTCATGCCAGAGAGAAATGGTTCGATAATGGGTGTAAAAGAGCTAAGGAGTGGAGAGACAAATGCTGGAAAAGGTATAGGAGGAGAAAAAACATAAATGCCTGGCAAACCTACAAAAGAGCAAGAAATGACTACCTAAGTAAAAGGAGAGAGGCAGAGAAAGATTATGAGAGGGACATCACCAGGAAGGCGAAAGAAAATCCCAAGCTTTTCCACAGCTTTATCAGAGGAAAACTGAAGGTAAAAGAACAGGTTTTAAGGCTAAAGAGAGCGGATGGAAGCATCACTGAGACGGACGAAGAGATCTGCAAAGAATTGAACAAGGAGTTTCAGTCAGTATTTACAGTAGAAAATACCCCACCCCCTCAGATTGCAGTGATAGAAGCTCAAGGGCCGGTATTAGAGAACATCAACCTTACAGCCACAGAGGTATGCAAAGCGCTGATGGATTTAGATGTTCATAAAGCTACAGGTCCTGATGACATATCCCTTCATGTGCTTAAAAAATGCGCAAACACAATATCAGTGGCACTAAGTATCATATTTAAGGAGTCATTGGAGTCGGGGGAGATTCCAAGATGCTGGAAACAAGCAAATGTGATACCTATCTTCAAAAAGGGAAGGAGGGATACGGCTCTGAACTATAGACCAGTTTCCTTGACCAGCATAGTTTGCAAACTTATGGAGAAACTACTAAGGAAACATATCTCTCTTCACTTGGAATCCTTCAACTTTTTGTCAGTGAGGCAACATGGCTTCAGAGAAGGAAGATCAACAGTAACAAACTTATTAGAATTTTATGATGAGGTAAGCCAAATCTTACAGGAAAGAGAGGGCTGGGCAGATTGCATATTCCTAGACTTCCAGAAAGCGTTTGACACTGTTCCACATGGGAGACTTATTAGGAAGCTGCAATCAATGGCTAGAATAGGTGGAAATGTCTTGGAATGGATAAAAACTTACTTAGAAGGAAGGGAACAGAGGGTTAGAGTAAGACACTCAGTGTCTGAATGGAGAAGAGTTAGTAGTGGAGTTCCACAGGGTTCAGTTTTAGGGCCACTTTTGTTCCTTGTATATGTAAATGACCTACCAGAGTCTGTAAATTCATTCATGAATATGTTTGCAGATGATGCAAAGATTGTGAAGAAAGTAAAAAACGAGAACAATGGTAGAGAACTTCAGGAGGATCTAAATAATCTGCATGAGTGGTCAGAAAAGTGGCTAATGAAATTCAATACCTCAAAATGTAAGGTAATGAGAATGGGTACAAGTGCAAGAAGGCCCAAGCTTGACTACTCGGTGGCTGGAGTACAACTTCAGGAGACGGAAAATGAGAGAGATCTAGGAGTAAACATATTGGCAGATTTGTCTCCAGAAATACATATAAATGGCGTAGTAAGGGCAGCATATGCATTCTTATCAAATGTAAGGGTAGCCTTCAGGCACATGGACAAGGAAATGTTCAGAAATATTTATGTAACCTATGTGAGGCCAAAACTCGAATATGCAGCCCCCTTTTGGAATCCGCACTTGAAAAAGCACATAGCTAAGCTTGAAAAAGTTCAAAGACATGCCACAAAACTGGTGCCAGAAATACGCAATCTCGGTTATGATGAGAGGCTGAGGGAATTAGACTTGCCATCACTCGAAGCTAGAAGAGTAAGGGGGGATATGGTGACAGTCTTTAAATTCCTTCATGGTTATGATAGAGTGGATAGGGATCGATATTTCGATATGGCTGGCTCTAGAACTAGAGGTCATAGTTTGAAGCTTCGGAAGAAAACTTGTTTGCAGGATGTAAGGAAATACTTTTTCAGTGTAAGAGTAGTTGATAATTGGAATTCGCTAAGCGAGGAGGTAGTTAATGCTACCTCAATCCATAGTTTTAAGGACAGGTATGATAAGTATCACTAAGTCTAAAAATGGAACCGATCAGGAGACGGGAAGATACGAGCTTTGGGCTCTTTCCCGTAAACACAATTAGGTAATCACAATTAGGTAATCACACACACACACACACACACACACAAGCAAATGCGATACCTATCTTCAAAAAGGGAAGGAGGGATACGGCTCTGAACTATAGACCAGTTTCCTTGACCAGCATAGTTTGCAGAGTTATGGAGAAACTACTATGGAAACATATCTCTCTTCACTTGGAATCCTTCAACTTTTTGTCAGTGATGCAACATGGCTTCAGAGAAGGTAGATCAACAGTAACAAACTTATTAGAATTTTATGATGAGGTAAGCCAAATCTTACAGGAAAGAGAGGGCTGGGCAGATTGCATATTCCTAGACTTCCAGAAAGCGTTTGACACTGTTCCACATGGGAGACTTATTAGGAAGCTGCAAGCAATGGCTAGAATAGGTGGAAATGTCTTGGAATGGATAAAAACCTATTTAGAAGGAAGGGAACAGAGGGTTAGAGTAAGACACTCAGTGTCTGAATGGAGAAGAGTTAGTAGTGGAGTTCCACAGGGTTCAGTTTTAGAGCCAATTTTGTTCCTTGTATATGTAAATGACCTACCAGAGTCTGTAAATACATTCATGAATATGTTTTCAGATGATACAAAGATTGTGAAGAAAGTAGGAAACGAGAACAATGGTAGAGAACTTCAGGAAGATCTAAATAGTCTGCATGAGTGTTCAGAAAAGTGGCTAATGAAATTCAATACTTCAAAATGTAAGGTAATGAGAATTGGTACAAGTGCAAGAAGGCCCAAGCTTGACTACTCTGTGGCTGGAGTACAACTTCAAGAGACAGAAAATGAGAGAGATCTAGGAGTAAACATACTGGCAGATTTGTCTCCAGAAATACATATAAATGGCATAGTAAGGGCAACATATGCATTCTTATCAAATGTAAGGGTAGCCTCCAGGGACATGGACAAGGAAATGTTCAGAATTATTTATGTAACCTATGTGAGGCCAAAACTCGAATATGCAGCCCCCTTTTGGAATCCACATTTGAAAAAGCGCATAGCTAAGCTTGAAAAAGTTCAAAGACATGCCACGAAACTGGTGCCAGAAACACGCAATCTCAGTTATGATGAGAGGCTGAGGGAATTAGACTTACCATCACTCGAAACTAGAAGATTGAGGGGGGATATGGTGACAGTCTTTAAATTCCTTCATGTTTATGATAGAGTGGATAGGGATCGTTATTTTGATATGGCTGGCTCTAGAACTAGAGGCCATAGTTTGAAGCTTCGTAAGAAAACTTCTTTGCAAGATGTAATGAAATACTTTTTCAGTGTAAGAGTAGTTGATAATTGGAACTGGCTAAGCGAGGAGGTAGTTAATGCTATCTCAATCCATAGTTTTAGGGACAGGTATGATAAGTATCGCTAAGTATAAAATGGAACCGATCAGGAGACGGGAAGATACGAGCTTTGGGCTCTTTCCCGTAAATACAATTAGGTAAATATAATTAGGTAAATACACACACACACGCACAAAATAAAAGCCGATTTTGTCCATAAGAATGTAACATTAGTATATGTGAACGTTCAGTCCCTTCTTGCTCATTTTGTGGAAATAATAATGCTAACAAAAGACTACAATATAGGTATCCTCTGTGTAAGTGAAACTTGGCTTCCTCCTACAACTGAAAATAAATATGTAACTATCCCAGAGTTTAAAATATTTTGTACTGACCATGGCCGAGGGGATGGGGTCTGTAATTATGTTAGAAATTATCTTAGTGCATCAAAATTAGCCCCATGGCTAACTAATGATATCAAAGATGCAATGCAAATCAGAAACCAAATACGAAAAGAGCTAAAAATGAAAAAAATATGATATGACTCTCCGTGAACGTTATAAAACAGAAAAGAAACGTGTCAGATCCCTTATCGATATAAGTAAAAAAGACTTTTAAAAAAAAAAACAATTTAATGACTCTAGACATGATACAGCAGCAACATGGAAAGTGATAAGAAGCATGACACCAAATGGAAAGACTACCCCATCAAGTTATGAAATTATTACGGAGTTGAAAGACAAAGCGAAAAATTTCATAACTATATTGCTAACGTTGGGAAAAATTCATATGAGAAAACTCGCTGTACATGAGTAATTACTTAAATGTCAATTCTTCCAATGTAAACACAAGAGAGTGCTTCAAGGCAAATCCTGTCGATTGTGCTACCTTAATTCTTACCAGAAAGAGCCTAAGAAACTATGGCTCTTTTCGTCCAGATGGTATATCATTTAAATTCATCAAATATGCTCTACCCATGATTGTATCTTATATTCTAACTATTATGAACGCTTCTATTGTTACTAAAAGATTTCCCGACTCTTGGAAAATATCACATTTAATACCTCTGCATAAAAAGGGGGACAGAGAAGATATGACCAACTATCGTCCCATTTCCCTGCTACCCATTTTCTCTAAAACATTAGAAAAAATGGTTGCATGCTAACTTATGTTATATTTAGAGTCAAATAGATAATTAGCTTTTAACCAACATGGTTTCAGACCGAAACTCTTGACGAAAACTGCACTGCTCAAAGTTACTAATAGTATCTATAGTAATATAGATATGAAAAAAAAATTCTCTACTTGTATTATTAGACTTATTAAAAGCCTTTGACAGTGTTAACCATGAAATTCTTATTAGTAAATGTACTAACCTAAATATTGATCTGAGCTGGTTTAGAGAGTATCTATCTAATTGCAAACAGTCTATCCGTCATAACAGCATTATCTCTATGCCCCAAAATGTATAATTTGGTGTTCCACAGTAATCAGTACTTGGTCCTATCCTCTTCTCCATTTACGTAAATGATCTATTTTCTTTCATTTCTGACTGTCTAGTCGCACAATAAGCAGATGATAGCCCAATTTAAAGAAATTGGGCTGTTAATTATCGAAAGTAAAACACAGTGCATGTATATTGGTTCAAGGTTCCATATAGCACAAATTCCAAAATACACAACAATTAATTTTTGCGGCAATATCATTACACCTAGCAAAACAGTCGAAAACCTAAGAATTAATTTTTATAACCACATGTTGTTTGATTCCCATATAGATAAAGTATGCAAAAAGGTTACAGGAACATTAATGTCCTTATCACGTATAAAAGACAATTTTGAGACTACCACTCGAATAACTTGTTGAATCTGTAGCCCTAAGTCACTTTAATTATGGCACAACTGTTTGGGGAGGTACCACTAAGACTCAGATAAACAGAATACAGAAGCTTATTAATTTTGCAGCTCGAGTTGCCCTGGGAGGAGTAAGAAAATATGACCACACCACATCAGCTCTAAAAAAAAAACTTGGGCGGCTGCGGGCAGAAAACAAGGTCGCCTATGCTATTTATGTTTTTGTATTCAAAATTTTGGACCATCATTATCCTAGCTGGCTATTTAATTTAAAAACAGTCAGGGATATAAGGGGAATCAACACAAGACATAGTAGTGAGCTCCTTATTCAGAGAACAAACACAGAAGCAGGTTCAAAGATGATCACTATTAAAGGGCTAACACTCTGGAACAATATTCCAGAGCACCTTGAAAATTCATCCTCCTTCACAGCTTTCAAAGGCAAACTATGTAGTTTTCTTTTGGACAAATAGTTTCTGCTCACAAATTAATTAAACTTAATGATTTAATGCAATGGCCCTCAACACTAACATCTCTATATGTAAACTGATATCGCCTTCTCTGTTCTCTAAGTTAAGAACTAATTATTCTCATTGTAAGGAATACAAATATGGTGATGATGCCGATAATAACGATCCTGTATCGAGTGTTATAATTACTACTTTTTTATTAACATTATTGTTAACATTTGTATTACAGTATGATTACTTTCTAGGAAAGCTATATTTACTTTAACTGTATGTATTACCCTCTTACTTATTAGTTCAATTACATGTCTACTTATAAGTTACTCTTAATTTCTATGAGAATAGCCATTGTACAAAAATGGAAATAAATGTTTGTTTGACTGCCTCAGTTTTCAATGACCAGTTTCTTTGTTATTACTTTGTGTTATCTATTTTATTTCACTGTTTTCTGCTTCCCAATTAGTCCCCATTCAAATGGAGAGTGACCAGACATCTTTAAGCTGAGGAACTGAAGCTAGATAACCTTCTTAACGCCCCTCGGTGGGGTCAATCTGTGTAAATTAGGCTTATCACTACCCATGGAGACCGCTGTAGCGTAGTGGTTAGAATACTAGACTATGATGGTGACAGACCCGCCATCGAAGCAACCGCTGAGCGTCAGGAATGGCATCCTGCCTATATTCCGCAGTTCCAATCAGTCTGTGCCCATCCTCATAATGGGTATTTAAAGTGGAATAATATATATATGAAGGAAGGCACATGATAATACTTAAGTTTTTCTCTTCCGTTCAAAATCTGTCCATACTTGTCTCAACTTTTCTTTTGACAGGTTCTGTCTTCGCTCCATTCCTGTCTCGAACGCTACTGTTGATCATTTCTGCTTTTGGACATATTCCACCTTTAATATATATCATAAAAGATATCTTCAAAAGAATTAGGAATCCAACAGGGTACAACACATCAAAGTCATATAAAAGAATACTACTACTAGTAGTATTAGTACAGCAGCAGCAGCAGCAGCAGCAGCAGCAGTAGTAGTAGTAGTAGTAGTAGTAGTAGTAGTAGTAGTAGTAGTAGTAGTAGTAGTAATAGTAGTAGTAGGAGTAGTAGTAGTAGTAGTAGTAGTAGTAGTAGTAGTAGTAGTAGTAGTAGTAGTAGTAGTAGTTATGGGAAGTGTATAAGTTGTGTGTACCGAAAATCTATCTCTTGGGGGCAAATGAAACATGCTCTTTGTAAGGACTTAATAACGGCTTAGCATGGCATTTACGCCATAAACTAATAAGACTTTCCTCAGCTTTGGGGGGTATACACTCCCGTCCCTTCCTCCTCAAAGGAAAAAAAAAGTTTTTAATAGGAAATTTTATTTCATTTCACGAGAGATAGAAGATAATATTTGGTTTCATTTTCGTCTGGCACAATTATTTAACTTAGGTGAAAGTGATATATTTCCTGGGTATATTTCGTTTCAGTAAAGATAGAAGAAATTACCAAGTTTCTTTTTTAATTATTTACTTAAGGTGAAACTGATATATTTAACTATATATATATATCTCGATTCATGAAGTATAGAAATTCTTTCTTTCTAGCTCCATATGTTACAATCAGTTCCTATTCGAATGGGAGTAAACAGAGACAGATTCGAACTGGGGGATTACGGTTGGATGATTTCCTAACAAACCTCGCCAAATATCGAGCCCGCATTTGTTATTCTTGTCACTTCCTGATTAATGTGCTTTGCCAATGAGCTTCCGCGGCCTCCTCAAGAAAATAGAAAATAATGTGATCGCAAATGAGTTTGATGATATTATCTAATTTAGGTGAAATTTATATATCTCAATGTGATTGTCTCAGTTCACGAGAGAGATAATAAGATAATACCAAGGCTCACACATGAGCCATTTTCCCCTTATAAAGGGAGTGGCTGAGTCAGGGCAAATACTTTGCCTCTTTGGGAAGAGAAAATACAGAGTAGGAAATTCCCAATCCCCTCGTTCCGCCCCATTCAGTCGACTCTTACGACACGCAGGGGAACACGGAGGAAGTATTCTAGCCCCCTCACTCAGGCTCATAATACTTTGGCAAATTATATAAAGTAAAATTTCAGTTTTCTAAAGTTTTTGAAATTGGGGATAATATTTCAACGTAAAAGTTTTTTCTTTAGTATTCAAAACAAACCGCAAAAACCACCAACACTCAAATGCAGCCTAACCTAAGCTAAGTTCCCCCAAATGAGGCAATATCAACATATTTTAATGGAATAGAGAGAGGAAAGGGATAAGGAAATGGGCGAAGAAGAGGAATAAGAAGGTGGAAGAGGAGGAGGAAGAAGAACCATTAGAAGAAAGAGGAGAAGTAGACGAAAAAGAAGAGAAGAAGCAGTGGCAGTAGCAGTACCACCACTTCCACCAGCAGAAGCAGCAGTAGCAGGAGGACGCATTCTCAAGGGACCGAATCAACCTATTTAAGCGCAAAGAGAAATTACCTCAAAATCACATTTCCAAAATGAATTTGATTTGCTCTCTCTCTCTCTCTCTCTCTCTCTCTCTCTCTCTCTCTCTCTCTCTCCTCTCTCTCTCTCTCTCTGCATGTGAGAAACTCCGTAATTACTGGCCACCAATCTCAGCGCAATGTGTATAATACATAGATCACAGAGACATGAAGTTTTTTAATTAAAGATTGGTTGAGGGCAAGAGGAAATTGAAGAAAAAGGAGGAAAGAAAAAGGAGAACAAAAGAAGAAAGAAGAGAATAAGGTGAAATAGATGAAAAATGGATTTGTAAATATGAATAAATATGGATAAAGAAAGAAGAGAGAAGGCGAATAAAAGAAGAGATACGTAAATAATATTGGAAAATAGTGCAAAGGGATTTATAAATATGAATAAACATTTAAAAAATAAAGAAGAAGAATAAAAGAAGAGAAAAGTAACATGGGGAAATAGATGAAAAAAAAGGATATGCAAAAAAAGAAGAAACAGGAATTCATAAAAAAAAAAAAAGCTGAGACAGGAGATTGGATTGTGTATGTGAGGACACAGGGGAAAAAGATAAAAAAAAAAATGTTGAAAAAGAAAGGAAATAGGGAGCAAAGCATTTAAGTGGGGATTAAGCACGAGCGAGAGAGAGAGAGAGAGAGAGAGAGAGAGAGAGAGAGAGAGAGAGAGAGAGAGAGAGAGAGAGAGAGAGAGAGAGAGAGAGAGAGAAGACACCATTATTGAGATGAAGCATTGCTCTGACAATATCTTTGAACAAAAAAAAAAAAACGAAAATGTCAATCAAGGGAGATGAATATTATTTAAATAGTGACTTCTATAAAAGCGTAAATGAAATGCCAACTGAAAACGCTATAGAAATCTATATAATTTTTCTATAAACACGCGAGATAAATGCAAAAATAGCAATAGGGATTCGTCAATAAGTGAATATAAATGGCTTTTAGTTTTATATTTTCAGATAAAACGTATAATGGGGTTAGCGAATCCCATGCGGTTCAGGGTATACATATATTTTACCCATTGCTCTGATATGGAATGGACCGGGAATATTCCAACCATCCTTACGTAACTGGGAATAGACAAATGTCATACCATACAGCCATACGATGGATATATTCTCGGTCCGCGATATTGCACTGGTTAGAGCACTCGACTCGGCAAACCCGTGTTCAAGTCCATCGCGGGGCGCTAGGAATGCATCCAACCTTCATTCCCCAACTCTAACCTGTCAGTGTCTATCCCTATTCGAGTGGGGATAAATAGTGGTATGTAAAATAGCAAAACTTCTATTATCCGATTTTTGTTTTACTTCATGTCACAATTAGTCCCCATCCAGGTAGGGGTATACACAGACATGCTTGAGCTGGGGGATAAAATCAGCATGCCCTTCCTAACACACCGCGTTTTGATAGAACTCGCGGCAGGTCAGTGGCAGAGCACGCGAATTGGGAAGTGACAAGCCTGAGTTACTGAGGGTTCGATCCTGCTGCGGGGTGTTGGGAAGGGCATCCAACCTTAATCCTTCTACTACAGTATGTCTCCGTCCACTCCAATTTTAATGGGGACTAACTGTGACAAAAAGGGTAAAATAAATCGAATATAGAACACACAGAGTATTTCCCCATCATCAAGCTGTGCATATGGAATCATATTTGGCTATTTCCACTGCTCAAAATGCCAAATTTCTCGGCCACATCCATATTTTTCTTATTCTTATACTCGGTTATAAAGGAACATATACTGAATAAAAAACTTAGTATTTTTACCGATAAAACATGACATAACTAAAATATAGGTTGCCCGACCAGACATTGCCTATACTTATGACCTTAACCTCACCTAGTCCAACCTAACCTAACTATAAATATCAAGTACAGCATAAATGGTCAGAATTACCTGCAAATGTGCACATTAGCATCACCAATTAGGAGAAGAATCTCATGAAATTTATTATAATCGTAGCTTAGGTTTGGTTAGGTTAGTTTGATTAGTATATCCCTTCTTAAACGAGTTGATGAATGAAATTATTATTTCTTAACTGTTTTAGATAACACAAAGCTACTCTACACTATTTACGAAAACATGACATAAAGCTGCACCTGACCAGAATTCGAACATACGACCCACTTGACAATCCATCAGTGTGCATAACGCACTATTGACTGTACCATTGAGGGCATGGAAGAAATAGGAAACCAATAATAAGAAACCTCATTTTGCATGAGAGACAACACAGCCTGTATCAGTGAGGGTGTGAAAGCAGTAAGAGACCTCATTGTGCATAAGTCACAACAGACTGTACCATTGAGTAAGAAACCTCGACGTGTATAAGACATTACAGACTGTGCCACTGAAGGTATGGAAGTAGTAGCAAACCTCCCTGTGCATGAGACAATATAGACTGCATCAGTGATGGTATAAAAGAAGCAGGATACCTAAAAGTGTATTTCACAACAGACTGTACCAATGAGGGTGTGAAAGTAGTAAGAAACCTCAACGTGTTTAAGCCATTATAGACAGTGCCACTGAAGGTATGGAAGTAGTAGCAAACCTCCCTGTGCATGAGACAATATAGACTGTATCAGTGATAGTATAAAAGAAGCAGGATACCTCATTGTGTATAAGTCACTAAAGATTGTACCATTGAGGGCGTGAAATTAGTAAAAAATCTCTTCTTGCATAAGACATTACAGAATGTGCCACTGAGGGCATAGAAGTAGTAGCAAACCCTCACTGTGCATGAGGCAATATAGACTGTGTAAGTGATAGTATAAAAGAACCAGGATACCTAAAAGTGTACAGGTCATAACAGTAAGAAACATCTCGGCTAACTGTTACAAAAGGGAACAAACAAGACTAATCGAAATGAAAAGAAACTAACAGACTGCCAATTTAACAAAACTATTTCCTTTTACATACTCCCTTAATTGTCAAATATTGTTCGTTTACTTTTCGTCATAGTATCCGGCTGTTAGCTGCTGTATGACTGCTGCTCAAATGCTGTTAATTGCTGTACATGTTTACCATTCGCCAACTACAGCATGAAAAGAGTTTACGTTGGTAATATTTTTGCAACTTCTAAAAATTCTTTTGGAATATAAACCAAATATTTTCTATTTGTTTCGATGGCAATATATTCATGAAGTATAAATAGGCCTATGATAGTTAGAAAAATAATAATAATAATAATAATAATAATAATAATAATAATAATAATAATAATAATAATAATAATAATAATAATTAATAATAATAATAATAATAATAATTATTATTATTATTTTTATTATTATTATTATTATTATTATTATTATTATTATTATTATTATTATTATTATTATGTAAAGAACTATAAACAGGATTTAAATATTAGTTAACATTTAACGAGAGAGAGAGAGAGAGAGAGAGAGAGAGAGAGAGAGAGAGAGAGGAGAGAGAGAGAGAGAGAGAGAGAGAGAGAGAGAGAATCTGTCTGAAGCAGAGCTGTCACGCATAGCCTAACCATAGCAGTCGCAGAATAAGCAATTTTCGCCAGAGATGGTAATTTATCAACCTAAACCAAGAACCACTTTTTTTCATTTAATTCATTGCCGTAATTTACAAATGCCGTGTCTACTCCAAAACTCTGGGTATATGTTTACTTTCACGCTCCCATTTGGGAGGCGAGAATTTCAGAAAATGTTTTATAATATAGTATTAAGGGGGGTGGGTACGTTTAGTTAGGCTAAGTCCCTTGTCCCCCCCCCTCTTCTTCTTCTTCGTCTACGTCTTTTCCCACTTTTATGTGGGGTCGATGTTTCTGGCCAGTTTTCTCCATTTGTTTCTGTCCCAACCTCATCACCCAACAAACCTTTAGACCTCAGGTCGTTATTGATGCAATCCATCCACCTACGCTTTGGTCTCCCTCTCCTTCTCCTACCCTGTATATCCATTTCCATCACCCTCCTCCCAACATACTGTTCATCCTTCCTAACGACATGACCATACCATCTTAGTCTACTTTCTTGTTTCTTAGCTGATATTTTTCTAACTTTTGAGGTACCTCTAATTACCTCGTTTCTGATCTTATCGCTTCTTGTCACCCCACACATCCATCTCAACATCCTCATCTCTGCCACATCCAGTTTTTCTCTTGTGTCTTCTTTATTGCCCATGTCTCTGCTCCATGCATCATCGCAGGTCTCACAACTGTCCTATACACTTTACCCCTCAACTTAATCCCTATTCTCCTGTCGCACAGCACCCTAGACACTTTCTTCCAGTTCTTCCATCCCGCTTGTATTCTGTGGGTTATTTCTGACTCTAGGCCACCATCCTCTGCTACTGTTGATCCCAAATACTTGAACTTTTCAAGTCTTTTCAACACATTCCCCTGCAAATTGACCTCCCCATCCTCATCATCTCTCAACCTCAAATACTCTGTCTTCTTCCTGCTGATTTTCAGTCTTCTATCCTCCATCATTCTTCTCCACTCGTCAAGCTTCTCCTCCACTACCTCTCATCAGTTGCTACACAGTACAATGTCATCTGCAAAGAGCATACACCATGGAGACTGATCTCTAATACCCTGGGTTACTACATCCAAGACCAGATAAAATAGATATGGACTCAAAGCAGACCCTTGATGCAGACCAACATTTACTGAGAGACTTTTCGTCAATCTCACACTGCTCTGAAGATTTGCCTCTGCCCTCTCATACATATCTTGGATGATTCTTATATATTTCTCGGGGACTCCCTTTTCTCTAATACACCTCCACACCTCTTGAGGTGGTACTCGATCATATGCCGTTTCCAGGTCAATAAAGACCATATGCAGTCCTTTCTGTTTCTCCCTATGCTTTTCCATCATTTGTCTCAAGGCAAATATGGCATCCACTGTCCCTCTTCCAGGCATAAAGCCAAGCTGTTCATCCCAAATTGTCGTTACCTCTCTGAGTCTCCTCTCCATGATCTTCTCCCATATCCTCATAGTATGGTTTAACAACTTTATACCTCTATAGTATTCCACACTCCTGAATGTCTCCCTTCCCTTTATAGATTGGGATGATTAAGCTTCCTCTCCATTCCTCTGGCATCTTTTCCTGACTAAAGATCTTTTGCATTAAGTCCCACAAGATATTTATGCCTTCCTCTCCAAGACTCTTCCATACCTCCACTGGCATCTTATCAGGTCCTGCTGCCTTTCCATTTTTCATTTTCCTTACTACCCGCTCTACCTCTCTTCTAGCCAATATTGTTGTAACTGCTTCATTTGGAAGTCCATCTTCAAATACTGCTCTTGGGTTCTCTTCATTTAGTAATCCTTCAAAATAGGTTTCCCATCTGCTTTTTATTTCATCCTCTTCTGCTAGAACTACTCCATAGTTATCCTTTATTTGTCTTACTTGGGTCAAGTCCTTGGTTGCAGCATCTCGGGCCTTGGCAATTCGCCATATTTTCTTCTCTCTTTCTGGTGTTTACAACTCTTCATAGACTTCATTCAATTTCTCTGCCATTGCTTTTACTACTGCTCTCCTTGCCTCCTTCTTTGACTGCTTGTACTCTTCTTTATTCTTCTCCAGGCCTGATAAATCTGCCTTTTTCCTAGCTTCTTTCTTGTTCTTCATCCATTCTTGCACTTCCTCATTCCACCACCATGACTCTTTATCATTTGGGAGTTTCCTTCCTGATGACTTTCAAAGTACCTCCTCACCAACCCTCAAAATCACCTTACTATTCTCTGTCCACCATTCTTGTACATCTTCATGCAACCTTATCGCTTCCAACACTCTTCCCTTAAACATAGCTCTCAGCTCAGCATCTTTCAATCTCCACCACTTTATCTTTGGGTGGATCCTCGGTTTCTTACTTTTCCTACATTCCTGAGCCTGCAATCAGTTACTACTAGCCTATTTTGCACTGCTACACTCTCCCCATTTATTACTGTACAGTTGCTAATCTCCTTCAGATGGTCTCTCCTACACAACAATAAATCTATCTGGCTCTCCCTTCCACCACTACTGTATGTAATCAATCTGTTTTCCTTTTTCTCAAAGAATGTGTTGACCAATGCCAGATCAAATGCCACTGCATTTCTCTCGCCCAACCCCCAGCCCCCATGAACTCTACCTATCCCAGCCCTCCTAATTCCCAAGCGGCCATTTAGATCTCCTCCCAAAATTACTCTCTCCCTTATAGGAATTGTTCTAAGCTCCTGGTCCATCTCCTCCCAAGATGCATCCTTCGCCTCCGCTGTACAACCAGTTTGTGGGGCATAGGCACATACCACATTGACTACCGTTTCTCCCAGTCCCAGCTTTAAACTCATAATTCTGTCACTCTTTCTATTCACACCAAGTAAGCTTTCCTTCAGGTCTTTGGATAGTATTATTCCTACACCATTCCTCCCCTCCTCATTTGCACCACTATAGTACAATTTGCAACCCTCACCCATTTCCCTCACCTTATATCCTTTCCACCTGGTCTCCTGCACAGACAGCACTCCAATTCACCTCCTCTCCATCAGGTCCACCAATTCTCGCCCCTTCCGAGTCATCGTCCCCACATTAAGAGTGCCCACCCGCAACACCGCCTCTGACACTCTCCCTCGAGCTTGCCTCTTTAACCCAGCCTGCCCATGACTGGGTAGCCCATGCTGTCTTTCCGGAGTGGTCAGGCAAAGCCCCAACGCGTCACCTAAGGGAAACGCCGTAGTATGGTGATTATTCTCGTTATCTGTACTGGCCATATTTTGGTTTGGGCATAATTTTTATGGCCGGATGCATTTCCTGACGCCAACCCTCCCCACCCAATGACACGATTTTAAATTCGTTTTTGGTTGCTTTAGAGATTAGTCAAAGTTCTCTATTTTCATTTCACTCTTTAGGTTAGGTTAAGTTTGATTTGTTGATATTTGAAATTTTAATTTTTTTTGGACGGAATTAGATAATTTTCGTTTTGCTTTAATTTCACTCGTTAAGTTAGATTCGCTTAGGCTCGGTAAATTAGTATATCGCATCAAGATAATACATTGATATGTGAAATTATTTTAGATATTTAATTTTTTTTTATTTCACACTGTTAGTTTGTGAAAGGTGAGACATTAAAAAAAAAAAGTTTGTCAATTTACGTGTTGTTAAGCAGGAAAAATGGCTTTGTTAGTTGAGTATGCGATCTACTGTCAATTTTCTATTATAATTTCTGCTCTACCATCAATTTTCAACTATAATATGTTAAGTTGTTGAGCTATAATAGTTACTCTATGCTCAGTTTATATTCATAACTTAACCTACCTCAATGTTAAGTTGTAATTACCTAATGTTAAGTCTATATTCATAATCTAACTTAACCTTACCTAACGTTATGTTATGTTGAAATAACCGTATGTGATTATTGTTGTTGTTATTCCCTAAGCAGACTGGCCAAGTATCCCAGAGACCCTAAGGAGGGCCAATGCCAAACCCAGGCTTTTCCACACAGGTTTAGTGCTCCCCTCCCTGGGCACCTGCATTACCTAATGTTTTTTGGTTCATAGTTTGTTACTAAGTATAACTTTTTATGACTCAGATGATACCGGGTATATAACAGGTTTTACATCAGGGACTCCCTTTTCTATTAAGGGCTAGGACGGTGCCTTCTTGGGGAGGACTTTGATTTTGGCAACGCGAAGCAATGGTGTTCTAAATATCATTTTTTTTAATGTAATAAATTGAAAAAGGAACAGCTTAAATTCTCTCTCTCTCTCTCTCTCTCTCTCTCTCTCTCTCTCTCTCTCTCTCTCTCTCTCTCTCTCTCTCTCTCTCTCTCTCTCTCTCTCTCTCTCTCTCTCTCTCTCTCTCTCTCTATATATATATATATATATATATATATATATATATAAATATAATATATATATATATATATATATATATATATATATATATATATATATATATATATATATATATATATATATATATATATATATATATATATATATATATATATATATATATATATATATACTGCATATACATACTGTATATATATGTATATATATATTTTTATATATATATATATATATATATATATATATATATATATACATATATATATATATATATATATATATATATATATATATATATATATATATATATATATATATATATATATATATATATATATATATATATACTGCATATACATACTGTATATATATGTATATATATATTTATATATATATATATATATATATATATATATATATATATATATATATATATATATATATATATATATATATATATATATATATATATATATATATATATATATATATATATATATATATATATATATATATATATATATATATGCATATATATATATATACATACTGCATATATATATATATATATATATATATATATATATATATATATATATATATATATATATATATATATATATATATATATATATATATATACATACTGTATATATATATATATATATATATATATATATATATATATATATATATATATATATATATATATATATATATATATATATATATATATATATATATATATATATATATATATATGCATATATATATATATATATATATATATATATATATATATATATATATATATATATATATATATATATATATACTGCATATACATACTGTATATATATGTATATATATATTTATATATATATCTATCTATATATATATATATATATATATATATATATATATATATATATATATATATATATATATATATATATATATATATATATATATATATATATATAATATATATATATATATATATATATATATATATATATATATATATATATATATATATATATATATATATATATATATATATATATATATATGCATATATATATACATACTGCATATATATATATATATATATATATATATATATATATATATATATATATATATATATATATATATATATATATATATACATACTGTATATATATATATATATATATATATATATATATATATATATATATATATATATATATATATATATATATATATATATATATATATATATATATATATATGTATATATATATATATATATATATATATATATATATATATATATATATATATATATATATATATATATATATATATATATATATATATATATATATATATATATATTTTTATATATATATATATATATATATATATATATATATATATATATATATATATATATATATATATATATATATATATATATATATATATATATATATATATATATATATATATATATATATATATATATATATATATATATATATATATATATATATATATATATATATATATGCGTGTGTGTGTGTGAGATTACCTAATTGTGATTACCTAATTGTGATTACCTAATTGTGTTTACGGGAAAGAGCCCAAAGCTCGTATCTTCCCATCTCCTCATCGGTTCCATTTTAGACTTAGTGATACTTATCATACCTGTCCTTAAAACTATGGATTGAGATAGCATTAACTATATCCTCGCTTAGCCAATTCCAATTATCAACTACTCTTACACTGAAAAAGTATTTCCTTACATCCTGCAAAGAAGTTTTCTTTCGAAGCTTCAAACTATGACCTCTAGTTCTAGAGCCAGCCGTATCAAAATATCGATCCATATCCACTCTATCATAACCATGAAGGAATTTAAAGACTGTCACCATATCCCCCCTCACTCTTCTAGCTTCGAGAAATGGTAAGTCTAATTCCCTCAGCCTGTCATCATAACTGAGATTGCGTATTTCTGGCACCAGTTTCGTGGCATGTCTTTGAACTTTTTCAAGCTTAGCTATGTGCTTTTTCAAGTGCGGATTCCAAAAGGGGGCTGCATATTCGAGTTTTGGCCTCACATAGGTTACATAAATATTTCTGAACATTTCCTTGTCCATGTGCCTGAAGGCTACCCTTACATTTGATAAGAATGCATATGCTGCCCTTACTATGCCATTTATATGTATTTCTGGAGACAAATCTGCCAGTATGTTTACTCCTAGATCTCTCTCATTTTCTGTCTCTTGAAGTTGTACTCCAGCCACCGAGTAGTCAAGCTTGGGCCTTCTTGCACTTGTACCCATTCTCATTACCTTACATTTTGAAGTATTGAATTTCATTAGCCACTTTTCTGGTGTGTGTGTGTGTGTGTGTGTGTGTGTGTGTGTGTGTGTGTGTGTGTGTGTGTGTGTGTGTGTGATTACCTAATTGTGCTTACGGGAAAGAGCCCAAAGCTCGTATATTCCCGTCTCCTGATTGGTTCCATTTTGTACTTTGTGATACTTATCATACTTGTCCTTAAAAATATGGATTGAGTTAGCATTAACTACCTCCTCGCTTAGTGAATTCCAATAATCAACTACTCTTACACTAAATAAGTACTTTCTTACATCCTGCAAGAAGTTTTCTTACGAAGCTTCAAAATATGATCTTTAGTTCTAGTGCCAGCTATATAAAAGTATCAATCCCAATCCACTTTATCAAAACCATGAAGGAATTTAAAGACTGTCAACAGATCCCCCCTCAATCTTCTAGCTTCGAGTGATGGCAAGTCTATTTCCCTCAGCCTCTCATCATAACTGAGACTGCATGTGTGTGAGTATATCCTTTGTAAAATATGTATAAATACATAATTTAAGATTCCCACTTTAACAGCAAATATCTTAAGCAAGTTTATAAAACAATTATAGTGAATTTATTAAGGAAAATTCTATATGACCATCACACACACACACACACACACACACACACACACACACACACACACACACACACACACACACACACACACACACACACACACACACACACACACACACACACACACTTACACACACAATCTATTAAGGAAAAGTCTGTGTGACCATCACACACACACACACACACACACACACACACACACACACACACACACACACACACACACACACAACTTTTTCGTGAGGAGAGAGAGAGAAGCTGCCGTCCAGTTCTGCCTTGAGGGAAATCTAGAAGAGTTGCCAGAGGTGGAGCCATCACATCACATTACCTAATTTTTTGTGTAAACTGGGGAAAGCTCTTAAGCCGTTTACCTGATCCTGTGGTTCTATATATTGTTAAAATCAGTATCCTTCCCATTTATATTAACTAGTTAGTTAGTTTGATACACGAAATAATTGAATAATAAAAAAAAAATACCAAATACCCACCTGTCAACAGTACTGAGTTAAGTTGCCAAGTAGTACAGCAGTCTTATTTTCTTCATTTTTTTTTGCTTTTCTTTTAGCTTTCTCTTTTACTATTTTGTTATTTTGTATATATATTGAGTTAAATGTAAAGTCTAATCCCGTGATAACATATCTTGGCTAGCAAGTCAGTTTATCAGTTAGGAAGAATATATAACAGAAACAGGTGGGTGCCACCTCAAACACAAATTCGAATTTTCCTTCAGGTTTGACTTTTGTTTTTCTTTTTCTTTTTATACTTAAATTACTATGGTCAAGTTTTTAAGTTAAGATGTGTGTTACCAGAAAGGAGACAAACTGAGACACTAAATAACACTTATATGGAGATATAAAAAAAAAAAAAAATTGTGTGAAGCTAAATTGGAAGTTTTTCTCTTTTCTTTTTTTTCCTCTTTCTCGTCTTCTTTCTATATTCTGTGAGAGGGAGAACATAAAAATGTCGGGAGAAGGGGTAGTCATCAGGGGACTTAAACAGAGAATCAAGAAGTTAGAGGAAATGGTTATAAGCCTTGATGATAAAATTCGGAATATGGATGGAGAAATGAAAGAGAATGAAACACTCAGAGAACAAATAAGATCTTTGGAGGAGGCAAATAAAGCACAAGGGCAGGAGAGAAAGGAACTAGAAAAAAGAATAAAGAAGCTGGAAGGGGAAAAGAGTCAACTAGAATCTAGAATTTCTAAACAAGAAGATAAAAACAAACAGCTGAATGACAACCTAAAGGAATTAGATGTTAGTTCACTGCTCTCTTCTGAGAGAGACGAGATTGCTGCTTGGAATGTTCAGATTAAGGAAAACATTGAACAGTTCAGAAAAGAGTTCCAGGAGCTGAATATGGAAAATGATGCTATGAAAACGTCCTTTGCTGATGCACTAAAGGGGAATGTGGCAGTAAAAGAGGCTGTAAAGGTGGTGGCACTGGAAAACATACAAACAGTTGACTATAAAGAGACAGTAATCAAAAAAATGAAAGACGTTGTGATGGAAAGGGCAAACCCACTCATCAGACAGGCACTTGATAAGGAGAAGACAGTGGTAATCTCAGGCATAAGTGAATCCCAGGAGCCAACATGGCAGGGGAGACTTGAAGAAAATAAAGCTAGCGTTGTAGACCTGATAAGAAAGCTTGGAGTAGTATGTGGTCCTGAGGATATTGTAAACATACACCAACTAGGTAAATATTCGAGGGAAGGAAAGCCGAGACCAACAAAAGTAACCTTTGAGAGAGGGGAAACATGTAGGGAAATATTGTTGAGAAAAAAAAGTCTAAAAGACCTTCAAGAATGCAAAGAAGTGTTCATTAGACGATACAGAACACAGGAAGAGATGGGAAAGATCAAAAACTTGTTGCAAGAGGCAAGAAGGTTAAATGATGAAAGAAATGAAGAAGAGAAGAAAAATTTTCGTTACAGAATACTTCCAGACAAAGGGGAGATAAAGAAGATAATGACAGAAGATCAGGGGATGGGGCCTCATTAAGATTGTTATACACAAATGCTGATGGATTAGCTGGTAAGGCAGTAGAATTAAAAGATAGGATTCACAACAGTAAGGCAGATATAGTAGCAATTACAGAGACTAAGTTGAGTGAGGACATAAACAGTGTCACAGTTTTTCCTAAGGGCTTCAGAATACTAAGGGTTGAAAGATCTGAGAGGACTGGTGGAGGGATAGCACTGCTCATAAGTGAGAGGATTCAAGTTGAAGAAATAAACTTGGCTATAGAAAGTGAGTTCAGGGAATTTCTTGTTGCTCGCATAAATACTGGGTCAGAGAGCATTATAATAACTGTTGTATACAACCCACCAAGGAACCAAAATAGGCTTGAAATTTATGAGGAAAGTCATATAGGTACTATTGAAATCATAAACTCAGTTGTTAACATGGCACGGGAGAAAAAATGTAGGATTTTGATTATGGGAGACTTTAATCATAAAGAGATAGATTGGATAAATCTTGACCCACACAGTGGTGAGGACTCATTTGGGCAAGATTCCTAGATTGCGTACAAGGGAATTTCCTACACCAACATGTAATGGAACCAACAAGAGCCAGGGGTGGGGATGAGCCATCACTACTTGATCTAGTGTTCACAGATAATGTGTTGGATATTGAAAATATTGAGTATGAACCACCAATTGGAAAGAGTGACCACTGTGTGTTGTTGATGGGGTATATCATTGAAGATATTCTTCCTGAGAGTAGAGGCACTGAGGACATGAAGAGGAACTATCGGAAAGGAGATTACATCAAAATGAATGAGCTTTTTGCAGTTATTGACTGGAGAACCTTATTTTACAACAAATCTGTACAAGAAATGTATGACATCTTTTGTGAGAAATATGGGAAGATAGTAGATTGCTGCATACCTGTCACCAAAGTAGGTGTAATTCATGCCAGAGAGAAATGGTTCGATAATGGGTGTAAAAGAGCTAAGGAGTGGAGAGACAAATGCTGGAAAAGGTATAGGAGGAGAAAAAACATAAATGCCTGGCAAACCTACAAAAGAGCAAGAAATGACTACCTAAGTAAAAGGAGAGAGGCAGAGAGAGATTATGAGAGGGACATCACCAGGAAGGCTAAAGAAAATCCCAAGCTTTTCCACAGCTTTATCAGAGGAAAACTGAAGGTAAAAGAACAGGTTTTAAGGCTAAAAAGAGCGGATGGAAGCATCACTGAGACGGACGAAGAGATCTGCAAAGAATTGAACAAGGAGTTTCAGTCAGTATTTACAGTAGAAAATACCCCACCCCCTCAGATTGCAGTGATAGAAGCTCAAGGGCCGGTATTAGAGAACATCAACCTTACAGCCACAGAGGTATGCAAAGCGCTGATGGATTTAGATGTTCATAAAGCTACAGGTCCTGACGACATATCCCCTCATGTGCTTAAAAAATGCGCAAACACAATATCAGTGGCACTAAGTATCATATTTAAGGAGTCACTGGAGTCGGGGGAGATTCCAAGATGCTGGAAACAAGCAAATGTGATACCTATCTTCAAAAAGGGAAGGAGGGATACGGCTCTGAGGTATAGACCAGTTTCCTTGACCAGCATAGTTTGCAAAGTTATGGAGAAACTACTAAGGAAACATATCTCTCTTCACTTGGAATCCTTCAACTTTTTGTCAGTGAGGCAACATGGCTTCAGAGAAGGTAGATCAACAGTAACAAACTTATTAGAATTTTATGATGAGGTAAGCCAAGTCTTACAGGAAAGAGAGGGCTGGGCAGATTGCATATTCCTAGACTTCCAGAAAGCGTTTGACACCGTTCCACATGGGAGACTTATTAGGAAGCTGCAATCAATGGCTAGAATAGGTGGAAATGTCTTGGAATGGATAAAAACTTACTTAGAAGGAAGGGAACAGAGGGTTAGAGTAAGACACTCAGTGTCTGAATGGAGAAGAGTTAGTAGTGGAGTTCCACAGGGTTCAGTTTTAGGGCCACTTTTGTTCCTTGTATATGTAAATGACCTACCAGAGTCTGTAAATTCATTCATGAATATGTTTGCAGATGATGCAAAGATTGTGAAGAAAGTAAAAAACGAGAACAATGGTAGAGAACTTCAGGAGGATCTAAATAATCTGCATGAGTGGTCAGAAAAGTGGCTAATGAAATTCAATACCTCAAAATGTAAGGTAATGAGAATGGGTACAAGTGCAAGAAGGCCCAAGCTTGACTACTCGGTGGCTGGAGTACAACTTCAAGAGACAGAAAATGAGAGAGATCTAGGAGTAAACATACTGGCAGATTTGTCTCCAGAAATACATATAAATGGAGTAGTAAGGGCAGCACATGTATTCTTATCAAATGTAAGGGTAGCCTTCAGGCACATGGACAAGGAAATGTTCAGAAATATTTATGTAACCTATGTGAGGCCAAAACTCGAATATGCAGCCCCCTTTTGGAATCCGCACTTGAAAAAGCACATAGATAAGCTTGAAAAAGTTCAAAGACATGCCACGAAACTGGTGCCAGAAATACGCAATCTCGGTTATGATGAGAGGCTGAGGGAATTAGACTTGCCATCACTCGAAGCTAGAAGAGTAAGGGTGGATATGGTGACAGTCTTTAAATTCCTTCATGGTTATGATAGAGTGGATAGGGATCGATATTTCGATATGGCTGGCTCTAGAACTAGAGGTCATAGTTTGAAGCTTCGTAAGAAAACTTCTTTGCAGGATGTAAGGAAATACTTTTTCAGTGTAAGAGTAGTTGATAATTGGAATTGGCTAAGCGAGGAGGTAGTTAATGCTATCTCAATCCATAGTTTTAAGGACAGGTACGATAAGTATCACTAAGTCTAAAATGGAACCGATCAGGAGACGGGAAGATACGAGCTTTGGGCTCTTTCCCGTAAACACAATTAGGTAATCACAATTAGGTAATCACACACACACACACACACACACACACACACACACACACACACACACACACACACAATATGTGTCTACATAAAAAAGCCTACGTTGACAAATGTAATATAGAATTAAGTTCTCTTACCATAGACGCTCACTTATAATGTTCATAAAACACAAATTACTCCAAGAAATCACACAGTGCTTAACAAAGCCCTTATGCATTTCTTCCACAGGGTCTGTATTCCAGTAACACTATAATACTTGTCTATAAGTGATAAATCCTCGTATTATTTTTTTTCTATGTATGTATTTCAGTAACATTATAATAAGTGTCTTAAAATGAGACGGTAAAAGATGGTATATATATATATATATATATATATATATATATATATATATATATATATATATATATATATATATATATATATATATATATATATATATATATATATATAACCTTGACGCAGTGCCGTATCCGCTCGGACGTGGGGCACCATGGATCGCCATGCTTCCCTATCTTTCATTCTTCTCCGTATCTGAGCATCCGCCCAATTCCCACCGATCGCTTCTTTTAATCCATCTAAGAATTTCTTTCTGGGTCTTCCTCTTCCTCTCTTTCCAGGGATTCTCCCAGTCATGCAGGTGATCTCGAGGTCTTCCTTCCTTTCTATATGTCCTGTGAATCTTAATTGTCTTTTGTATATGTTAGTCATTATTTCCCTTTGGAAGTTCAATCTGCTTAGTATCTCCCCATTTGTTATTTTCTGCGTCCATGAGATCTTCAACATTCTTCTCCATATTCTCATTTCCATTGATCCTAATTTCTTCCTTGATTGTTTAATGATTGTCCAAGTTTCGCATCCATACAGTAATGTTGACCATATGCAGCACTTTACAAATCTTTTCCTTAGCTCCATTGATATTTTGGAGTTTGTTATTAGTTTCTTTATCTTCTGCATGCTCTGGTTGGCTATAGCTATTCTTCTTTTTAATTCTTTTTCACTTTTGTCATCCCAATTTATAGTACTTCCTAGGTTATACTTGCTCTATCCTATCGTTCCCCAATCTTAAACTTACTATTGGACTTCTTTCCTTCTTTGTTATTACCATTTTGCCATTGTTTTCTCTTAATGTTTATCTTTATTCCTTTCGATTTGCTTTCTTCATCGATCTTCCGCACTAGATTCTGCAACGCCTCCTCGGAATCAGCCATCAGAACTGTGTCATCTGCATAACCTTATGTTGTTTATATCTTTTCCCGCTATCATTATTCCATCCTCATGTTTAATTTCTCTCGTTATTATTTCTGCATATATGTTAAACAGATCTGGTGACCTTACGCATCCTTGCCTGACTCCTCGTTTGATTTCTATCCATTCAGTCGTTTCTTCCCCGATTTTAACGGCCACATTTGGTTTTTCATATAAATTCTTTATCAATCTTAGATCTTTCCCATCTATTCCAATATTTTTCAAGATGTTCAGCAATTCTATGTGTCTTGCTTTATCGACAACCTTCTCGTAGCCTATAAAACATACATAGACATCTTTTTATACTTCTATTGCGTTTTCTATAAATCAATTTAGCGTGAAAATAGCGTTTGTGGTACCTGAGTTTGCCACAATCCCAAACTGACTTCAGATATTTCAGACCTTATTTCATTCCTTATTCTTTCTGTTATGACTCTAAGGATTATTTTTGCAATATGGTTAATTATACTAATGCCTCTGTGTTGTTCACATTTGAGTGTTCCTGATATCTTGGGGATTGCTATCATTAGTGTTTCTCTCATCTGGTTAGGTAGTCTTCCTGTGTTGTATATCTTGTTTGCTATATCTGTTATGATTTCTACTCCTTTTTCTCCCAAAGCTTCCAGTATTTCTATGGCTATACCATCCCTTCCCATTGATTTCCCACTTTTCATTTTTTTCATTGCAGCTCTTATTTCGTCTTTCATGATTTCCGGTCCTTGTTCATCAGTCTCCAGTTTGATTCCTCCTCTATTGTCATCATATAATTATTTTATATATTCAGCCCATCTCTCTCTGACATCTTCTGTTTCCATTAACACTTTCCCATCTTGTTCATTTTGGAGTTGTTCTGGCTTCCACGTTTTTTCCTGCATTATATTTGATTTATCTTGTCGTACATTTTCCCCTGATTGTTTTTTGACATCTCTTCTATTACAGTGCACATCTCATTCATCCATTTTTTTTTTTGTCGTTTTGATACATTCTCGGTGTATTCTTCCATTATATTCTCTGTGTCTGTTTTCATCTTTATTCTTTGTTCCTCTTCTGTCATCCATTAAGTTAAGTATGTCAGCATTCATCCAAAGTTGCTTTTTCTTTCTCTTTAGCTTTGGTATACTCACAATGCTTTCCTCGATTGCTTTCTGTAAACTATCCCATTGTTGTTGTTGTTGTATTTTCCCCTTCATCATCCTGACTTAGAGCCTCATATCGATTCACTGTTTCCAGGTCAAAGGTGTTCCTTATTCCTTGGTTTTTCTTTTGCATATCTATTTGCCTTTTCGTAATCTCTTTTCCCGTGTTTAGCTTTTTTAACCTGATTTTAATTGTTGTTACAACCGGGTTGTGATCGCTGTTACACTTCGCTCCTGGGTAAGTTCTTACTTGCTGTATTGCATGCCGGAATCTCTTATTAATGGTGATATAGTCTATTTGATTTTTTGATCTGCCCCCTGGGCTTCTCCATGTCCAAAATTTGCGTGGATGGTGTTTATGCCATGTGTTTGTTATCACCTGTTGATATTGTGAGCACCATTCTATCAATTTCTCCCCTCTCTCATTTCTCTCCCCCAATCCATGCTGTCCCACAATATCCTCATGTCTTCTGTTCCCCACTTTTGAATTTAAATCTCCCATAATTATTATAACGTCGTGTTCTTTACATTGCTCTCTTGCTTTGATCGTATCTTCGTAGAACGCCTCTAATTCTTCATCTGTGCTATTTTCTGTTGGTGCATATACCTGTATGATATTAATGTTGAATGGATTTCCTTTCAGTTTCATCCTCATCACCCTGTCTGATATTAGCCAATATCCTGTGAGTTTCCTGCAGATGTCATTTCTCTTGATTATTCCAACTCCTTTATTTGGTGTTTCACCTCCCGAGTATATCACTTTGCTTTTCTTTTCAGTTGTTATTTCTCCTGCTCCTGGCCACTTCATTCCTCCTATTCCCATTACGTCTGCATTATGCCTTTTCAATTTCCTTCTCTAAATTTGCTAGTTTCTCGCTTTGGTATAGTGTGCTCACATTGCAGGTTGCAATTCTATATATACGCGATAGTTTACATTTGCATTTGCTAGCAGTAGCTTTCTGACGGTCGAGTGCTGGTTGCTGCGCATAGCATTCTCTACCGAGCGAGTCAGCCGCATCATTTTCCATACGGCTCCAATTGACGCTGTTCTCTTTATACTTTACTTTATATATATATATATATATATATATATATATATTATATATATATATATATATATATATATATATATATATATATATATATATATATATATATATATAATTGTATATATATATATATATATATATATATATATATATATATATATATATATATATATATATATATATATATATATATATATATATATATATATATATATATATATATATATATATATATATATATATATATATATATATATATATATATATATATATATATATATATATATATATATATATATATATATATATATACTACTACAGCTGAAGGGTCTTGTGGACTTAAATAAGACTGTCCTGGACAGTTCGATGTTAAGTCTTCCTTCAGTTACGGTTCTCTTTCTATGCCTACATCAAAACCGAATATCTTGGATATTCGTTACACATGTCTTATTATCGCTTCACATCTGACAAGTCACAACTCTCCCCATCTCTGTTTCTCTTTTTGTTTTCTTTCGTGCCCAGGCTTGATGAGGGTAGATTGTTTTTTTTTCTTGGGCCGCCCAGGTGTCACAATCATAATATATATATATATATATATATATATATATATATATATATATATATATATATATATATATATATATATATATATATATATGAATAAGTACAAACTGTTAGCATACAGCACTAAATAGTAAGGAAGCCCATCAGTGAAACAAAACTTATAAAACAATGCTATATTTCGGATCCTAACTGGATCCCTTCCCAAGCATATATATATATATATCAGTAACAAAAATAAGTGTCTAAAAATAAGATAATAAATGTTTGTATAAAATTCAACAGTATCATAATGGCAATATAATAATACACGTGTATTAATACTGAGCTTATATATGAAGAAATAAAAATACAGAGCTGTTGTATAAGTTTGTTATTATCTATGTAATACACTCATGTCTGTCTTTTCTTGGAACATGAGAATTGTTTGGGCGCTAGACACGAATATCACTTTGTTAAAAGACGCCGCCAGTCTCCTTTTTTTCTTTTTTTTTCACTTTAGAAGAATATTTAAGTGCAAATTAAAAATATTCGTTTTTTATGCTTTCGTTAACGAATATTCAACGTATTTTCCAAGCTAATATTGGTTGACTTTACTTACGAAATGCTTAATTCATTGTTTTATTTTCAAAATAACGAATCAAAAGTGAAATAAGTGATACCTATGAATCACATCAACCTTAGAACCACCCTTACGTCACGGCGTCCTCACGGACACTGTTAAATAGTAATACCTAAATCAAATCTCACCAGTAAACGTTTTCGTAGTTCCAATAATGTAATTCAACGCATCATTTAGTAAAGCTTATAGATGAATTCTGTACAACTTTTCATGATTCTGGAATCAACTGATAGGGAATAGCTGGAAATACTGGAAGCTACACTTTTTCATTGTAGTTTATATCGTATCTACGAAAGTTACAAACAAAATCTCTAAGAATAAAATAGTTAAGAATTCTACAGCTTCAGAAGTGACTCCCCAAGGCCTCCCAAATAAGCCAGCCAAATGGAACCCATACATAGCCATACCCCCATAACACACTTGCCACAGTGGTACAAATGGTAGCGCCATATGGACTCTAATGAATTATCAAGTGTGTTGTAGGTTCGAATCCTAGTCTGGGGAAGCTAGATGTTTCTTATGTTTGTATTTGATCCAGCAAGGTGGCAACAACTTTTTTTTTTTTTTTTTTTTAAGAGTGTGACACCGGGACAGGCAGAAACTACCCTCATCAATAAAGGCCCGGGCACGAGAAAATACCAAGATGAAGGAAAAGAGAAAGGTTAAGGGCAAGGCAGAGATGAGGTAATGCCACACAAAGGTAAACGACAGACAGAAAAAAACAGTCAAAGTAAGGAGGACCCAGAGATATGGAGGACTAGGCTCTGAGATGACGATAGATCTGCTTTTTGAAGGATGAAAGGTCATAAGAATTAGGAAAGACAGAAGGAGGAAGAGAGTTCCAGAGTCTGGAGGTAGATGGGAAGAAGCAGTCGCTGCACCAACCAATCCGCGAGCTACAAATCTCCACACAGTACCTGTGAGATGAGGCCGCTTGGCGAGTGTTACGCGGCCTCGGCAGTGGAGGAGGGATGCAACTCGCCAACTCATCAGAGCAGCGATGGAAGTAGTAGCGATAGAAAAGCGAAAGGGAAGATACCTTACTGCGGAGAGAGAGAATCCAGGTTAGAAGTAAGAGAAGGATCATTAATGAGTCTGACTGCCTTAGATTCAACCCTATCAAGAAGATAAGTAAAGGAAGAAGCACCCCAGATGTGTGAGCAGTATTCTAAGCAGGGGCGGATAAGACCTTTGTAAATTTTAAGTAACTGCAATGAGGAAAAGTAATAACGAAACCGAAACAAAACCCCAAATTTTTTGGACGAAGATTTAGAAATTTGGATTATGTGATTCCTCCAAGACAAGTTGGAGGCTATATGGATTCCTAATATATTGATAGAGTTAAGAGGGTAAATTTCATTAGTTTCGAAGACAATAGGGTTATCAGGAGAAGAAGATAAAGAGATAGCCAGAAACTGTGTCTTGGAGGCATTGAATTTAACTAAATTTTGAGTGCCCCATTCAGATACTCTCTGCAAATCGGAGTTAAGAGTAGAAGAAAGAGTGATACGAGATTGATTACGAGTAACAGATGAAGGTTGTTGTAATTAATAGGGAGATATCAGGGCTCATCTTTACCCTTTCCAGCATTTATACTAAAGTAGAAATTAAAAAAATCGGCTGGATCACAGTGGCACAGATGGTATCTCTTTATGTACTTTCATTGAGTATCAAGTGTCT
>JAXCGZ010013642.1:0-12500 GCA_037179515.1 Halocaridina rubra
CAGAATATTTTCAATGATATACTCTATCAACAACATTCAGTGGTCACTCTTTCCCATTGGTGATTCATACTCAATTTTTCCAATATCCAACACGTTATCTGTGAATACTAGATCAAGAGGTGATGGCTCATCCCCACCCCTGGCCCTCGTTGGTTCCATTACATGTTGGTGTAGGAAATTCCCTTATATGCAATCTAGGAATCTTGCCCCGAACAAGTCCTCACCACTGTGTGGGTCAAGATTTATCCAATCTATCTCTTTATGATTAATATCTCCTATAATTAAAATCCTACATTTCCTCTCCCGTGCCATGTTAACAAATGAGTTCATGACTTCAATAGTACCTATATGACTTTACTCATAAACTTCAAGCCTATGTTGGTTCCTTGGTGGGTTATATGCAACAGTTATTATAATGCTCTCTGACCCAGAATTTATGCGAGCAACAAGAAAATTCCTTGAACTCACTTTCTATATCCAAGTTTATTTCTCCAACCTGAATCCTATCACTTATAAGCAGTGTATCTTTCCACCAGTCCTCTCATATCTTTCAACCCTTAATATTCTGAAGTCCTTAGGAAAAACTGTGACGCTATTTATGTCCTCACTCAACTTAGTTTCAGTAGCTGCTACTATATCTGCCTTACTGTTGTAAATCCTATCTTTTAATTCTACTGCCTTACCAGCTAATCCATCAGCATTTGTGTATTACAATCTTAATGAGGCCCCCATCTCCTGATCTTTTGTCATTATCTTCTTTATCTCCCCTTTGTGTGGAATAACTTTGAAATGAAATTTTTTCTTCTCTTCTTCATTTCTTTCCTTATTTAAACTTCTTGCCTCTTGCAACAAGTTTTTTATCTTTCCCATCTCTTCCCCTGTTCTCTATTGTCTAATGAACACTTCTTTGAGTTCTTGAAGGTATTTTAGACTTTTTTCCTCATTAGTATTTCTCTACATGTTTCTCCTCTCTCAGAGGTTACTTTTGTTGGTCTCTGCTTTCCCTCCCTAGAATATTTGCCTAGTTGGTGAATGTTTACAATATCCTCAGGACCACAAACTACTTCAAGTTTTCTTATCAGGTCTACAACCCTAGCTTTATTTTCTTCAAGTCTCCCCTGCCATGTTCGCTCCTGGGATTCGCTTATGCCTGAGATTACCCCTGTCTTCTGTGTGTGATTACTAATTGTGATTACCTAATTGTGTTTACGGGAAAGAGCCCAAAGCTCGTATCCTCCCGTCTCCTGATCGGTTCCATTTTCTACTTAGTGATACTTATCATACCTGTCCTCAAAACTATGGATTGAGATAGCATTAACTACCTTCTCGCTTAGCGAATTCCAATTATCAACTACTCTTACACTGAAAAAGTATTTCCTTACTGCCTGCAAAGAAGTTTTCTTACGAAGCTTCAAACCATGACCTCTAGTTCTAGAGCCTGCCATATAAAAATATCGATCCCTGTGTGTGTGTGTGTGTGATTACCTAATTGATTACCTAATTGTGTTTACGGGAAAGAGCCCAAAGCTCGTATCTTCCCGTCTGCTGATCGGTTCCATTTTAGACTTAGTGATACTTATCATACCTGTCCTTAAAACTATGTATTGAGATAGCATTAACTACCTCCTCGCTTAGCGAATTCCAATTATCAACTACTCTTACACTAAAATGTATTTCCTTACATCCTGCAAACAAGTTTTCTTACGAAACTTCAAACTATGACCTCTAGTTCTAGAGCCAGCCATATCAAAATATCGATCCCTATCCACTCTATCATAACCATGAAGGAATTTAAAGACTGTCACCATATCCCCCCCTCACTCTTCTAGCTTCGAGTGATGGTAAGTCTAATTCCCTCAGCCTCTCATCATAACTGAGATTGCGTATTTCTGGCACCAGTTTCGTGGCATGTCTTTGAACTTTTCAAGCTTAGCTATGTGCTTTTTCAAGTGTGTGTGTGTGTGTGTGATTACCTAATTGTGATTACCTAATTGTGTTTACGGGAAAGAGCCCAAAGCTCGTATCTTCCCGTCTCCTCATCGGTTTCCATTTTTAGACTTAGTGATACTTATCATACCTGTCCTTAAAAACTATGGATTGAGATAGCATTAACTACCTCCTCGCTTAGCGAATTCCAATTATCAACTACTCTTACACTGAAAAAGTATTTCCTTACATCCTGCAAAGAAGTTTTCTTACGAAGCTTCAAACTATGACCTCTAGTTCTAGAGCCAGCCATATCGAAATATCGATCCCTATCCACTCTATCATAACCATGAAGGAATTTAAAGACTGTCACCATATCCCCCCTCACTCTTCTAGCTTCGAGTGATGGCAAGTCTAATTCCCTCAGCCTCTCATCATAACTGAGATTGCGTATTTCTGGCACCAGTTTCGTGGCATGTCTTTGAACTTTTTCAAGCTTAGCTATGTGCTTTTTCAAGTGCGGATTCCAAAAGGGGGCTGCATATTCGAGTTTTGGCCTCACATAGGTTACATAAATATTTCTGAACATTTCCTTGTCCATGTGCCTGAAGGCTACCCTTACATTTGATAAGAATGCATATGCTGCCCTTACTACGCCATTTATATGTATTTCTGGAGACAAATCTGCCAGTATGTTTACTCCTAGATCTCTCTCATTTTCTGTCTCTTGAAGTTGTACTCCAGCCACCGAGTAGTCAAGCTTGGGCCTTCTTGCACTTGTACCCATTCTCATTACCTTACATTTTGAGGTATTGAATTTCATTAGCCACTTTTCTGACCACTCATGCAGATTATTTAGATCCTCCTGAAGTTCTCTACCATTGTTCTCGTTTTTTACTTTCTTCACAATCTTTGCATCATCTGCAAACATATTCATGAATGAATTTACAGACTCTGGTAGGTCATTTACATATACAAGGAACAAAAGTGGCCCTAAAACTGAACCCTGTGGAACTCCACTACTAACTCTTCTCCATTCAGACACTGAGTGTCTTACTCTAACCCTCTGTTCCCTTCCTTCTAAGTAAGTTTTTATCCATTCCAAGACATTTCCACCTATTCTAGCCATTGATTGCAGCTTCCTAATAAGTCTCCCATGTGGAACAGTGTCAAACGCTTTCTGGAAGTCTAGGAATATGCAATCTGCCCAGCCCTCTCTTTCCTGTAAGATTTGGCTTACCTCATCATAAAATTCTAATAAGTTTGTTACTGTTGATCTACCTTCTCTGAAGCCATGTTGCCTCACTGACAAAAAGTTGAAGGATTCCAAGTGAAGAGAGATATGTTTCCTTAGTAGTTTCTCCATAAGTTTGCAAACTATGCTGGTCAAGGAAACTGGTCTATAGTTCAGAGCCGTATCCCTCCTTCCCTTTTTGGAAGATAGGTATCACATTTGCTTGTTTCCAGCATCTTGGAATCTCCCCCGACTCCAGTGACTCCTTAAATATGATACTTAGTGCCACTGATATTGTGTTTGCGCATTTTTTAAGCACATGAGGGGATATGTCATCAGGGACCTGTAGCTTTATGAACATCTAAATCCATCAGTGTGTGTGTGTGTGTGTGTGTGTGTGTGTGTGTGTGTGTGTGTGTGTGTGTGTGTGTGTGTGTGTGTGTGTGTGTGTGTGTGTGTGTGTGTGATTCCTTTCCTGTTGGCAGACCGTTAAAGCTGCTGGATGTTATTATACTTTATTTCGTCTTTGTCTTTTTGACAGCTTCGCTTATGGCTGATTGTTTCTAGTTTTTACAAACAAGTTCTGTTGTAGAATTCACATATGATGAAGGAACTTGTGTAAGGTTAGTTTTGGGTGATTATTTTCATTATGTCTATTAAGAGGTAGCTGATTATTATCAGCCTATTGTGTTATATAGCGATTGGAAACAGAAATAAATAATTTGTATAAATAGAGAAACAGTTAAGCCTAATACTTTTTCCTGGGGAATACCAAACGATTGTGTAAGAATGGTCTTCTAAAAGAGAAATTTTTCTTATCTTATATACTAAGGTGATGTGCTCTTTAAAATATGTGTAAGCAGGTAAAAGTCTGTATATGTCGTAAACAGGTGCATTAAGCGTATCGCTGAGCTTAAAGTACTTCATTGAAAAAAACACTCAACGTCCACGTTCTCCTTGATCGTAATATATAGATGAATTTCTTCTAAGGTGCATTTTTTATATATGTTTGTCGTGTTAAGACCCTCATAGATAGATAGATAGATAGATTAGATAGATAGATAGATAGATAGATAGACAGATAGATAGATAGATAGATAGATAGATATATAGATAGATAGATAGATAGATAGATAGATAGATAGATAGATAGATAGATACGTTTAATTGACCACTTCTTTTCAAAAGTACAATCTTTACAAAAGGAATATTTGGTCCAAATTACAATGAATAAATACAATTAGAGTTTTGTACAATCATCAAATAAGTAAATGAATTTTAAATTAATATACATTGCACTAATACCTGAATGATACCATATCACGTTTACACCATTACCAAGTCTCAGTTGTTCTAGTTTACGTTAACAAATTTCTAATATACATCTAATACAAAGAAAGGAGTCAATGTATAATTTGACAAACGACTTCGTAGTCAGTTCTCACTAATAATAAGTCAATGGCTGTGGTAACAATATATGTTTGCCTTATCTGTAACGAAATTGGACAATTTTCTATTACATGAGTTTCTGTCTGGATTTGGCCGCAGGAACACAACCTCTCCTCTATGGGTAGGCGACCCCTGCCTCTCCTATTCCAACGGCCTGTATCAACAGCCAATGAATGGGCACTTAACCGCATTCTTGTCCATGATATACGTTCTATTTCATTCACTTTCAACCACTTAGTATAGATGTCATGAATCACTAGATCTAGGTTTACAGTTCTATAAAACATGTTCCTGTTTGAGCTAGAGTTTCTAAGTTTTAATTTCAATTCAGACAGTGTTTCCTCAATATCATTATTATTTTCTGTGATTAGGTTATGTATATACCTGGAAACAGAGTCATTATAACCAAGTACCACCCTTATAGCATTGATCAAAGGGTCATCATTCATTGTATTCCTTTCAATCCACATCTTCTTGAAGAATTTCCTTTGCTTTGATCTAATCAACGCTTGTATCGGCGCTACACCCAGTTCTACCATACACACGTCATTGCTAGTAGTTTTTCGAACTCCCAAAACTTGTTTAATACACCACTTATATTGTTTTTCTATGGGTTTGATATTAGCATTTAACCATGACTCGCATGCGTATAATAAAATTGATATGATGACAGCATCGAAAATTTTCTTTTTAACTACAAATGGCTCATCATTATTTCTACTTATAAATGAAACAAATTTTAGTGTATGACACATCTTACTACTTGCATGCAGCTTGATAGCTGATGAGGGAGAACCATCATCGGTAAAGGGGCTTCCTAGATAAACGTACTGATTACAGTAACTAATCACATCAGAATTACATACTATAGGCTCTTTTTCTTTCCCAGTACCATTTATAACCATGAATTTTGTTTTACTGTTATTAACAATCATACCGTGAGAATTGCAAAATTCATATAAAATCCTTATCTTATATTCCATACCGTCCCTTGTTGTTGATAATACAATTGTGTCATCCATCATAACCATAATATGCATCCAAGCAAGGAAACCATCTAAAGGGCAATTTCGCTTTATCATCTGTATCATATCATTCACATACAAAACAAATAATATACATGATGTTGGCGAACCTTGGCGCACACCGACAGTAGCTGCAAGAAAAGAGGTACCAATTATACTATTTGTGTATTGGTATGCAGCTACCAAGGCCATGAGCATAGTCATTCCACATCCCATTCTTTTAAGAACAGAAAATAACTTATTTCTAGGCACGCAATCATACGCTCTCCTAAAATTTACAAATGTCACAAAAAGCTTCAATTTTTTCCTCCTAGCTATATCCATTAATAGCCTCAAAGTCACTATATGCTCCACACATCCTCTCCCCGCTTGACTTCCTGTTTGCTCTCTACATGGTCTGAACCATTGGCTGAGACGAACACACAAGACCATATCATAAATCTTAGCTGAGCTATTAATTATATTAATACCTCTGTAATTGCCCGGAGAAGCTCTATTTCCTCGTTTGAATATTGTGTGCATTTTTCCCGCTATCCAACCTACTGGGTAGAAACCGGACAAACACATGTTATTGAATTATGTAGCAATTAGCATTATCCACTCAAAAGCTAACACTTTAAACAAGCCAGGGGGTAGTCCGTCGGGTCCCTAGCCGTATTGCTCTTTAACCTTTTCATCTGATTCTGCACTTCAGCTGGCGTAATAGGATCATCTAATATAGGTATAGTTACATCCGTGTGAAAATCGTCTACATCAAGGTTGTCCACATTGGGCGGGTTAAATATTTGTTCAAAATAGTCTTTGAATTGTTCATCACTTTGGTTGAACTCTGAATTGCCCTGATCTTCCATGATTTGTCCTTTCCAATCTATTGCACTCCAAAGTCGAGTTTGATCAGTCTCCTCCAACAATGTATCCCATTTACTCAGTTCATTGTTTACTAAAGTTCCTACAGGGTCCCCACCAGATACACTAGTAGAGGCACAATCAAATAAAGCACTGCCAAGCCATACAGCTGACGAATCTATATCTTCATCTATATCCATTTCTAACCTACTGTTGTTCAGCTTAGTCAGAAACATATCGATATCTAGCTTTTAAAACTGAATTGATCTTTTGGTCAGCCGATTATAAGCAGTGGACACATTACTACATTCTGCTCCATCATACCTAGCTCTGAGGCTCTTAACTTAATTAACCCAAGAGAGACGGAAGGAGGCAGCAATGTAATTGCAATAGGAGCATGATCTGATGGTAACGAGTCATTATCAATTACATCAAAACCGCTTAAAAACTAAATTATCTAATGAGGTATGGGAAGGGATTTCTGGGGTACAGATGTGGGTAGTTAATCCAGCAGGTCAGGTCGCAGGTAGCGGATTACCCCGAAATTTGGGTACCACATGCCAAGGATTATCACAAGATAAGATCAATACATTAAATTCTCTCACAGGAAAGAACAGCAGCCCGTCAGTTAATATAAATTTGGATGAGGAATATAACAATTTTGTCATGACTCTTAAGAATAGTCAGAGAGACTATATTCCCATGAAACATTGCAGATCAAGAAAAAATGACCCTAAATGGATGAACAATAGAATAAAGAATCTTATAGGTATTAAAAGAGGAATATACAGGAAACTAAAAAGAGGTGAAGAGCAGGTGAGGCAGCAATATATACAGTTAAACAGGGAAGTTAAAAAGATAGTTAGAGAGTCGAAAAGAAAATACGAAGTTAGAATAGCAGGAGAAGCTAAAGAAAATCCTAAAGGGTTTTATCAACATTATCAAACAAAATTTAAGGAAAAGTCGGACCAATTGAAGTAGCCAATGGCCATATCACAGATGACGATAAAGTGATGTGTACATGTTTAAATGATTATTTCTTATCTGTATTTACAAATGAAAACTTGGAAAATATTCCGGAAGTAGAATCCATTTACAGAGACAGTCCCGATAATATACTTAGTTCAATAAATATTACGAGAGAGGAGGTAATAAAAGAAATAGATAAATTAAAGGCTCATAAATCTCCGGGACCTGATGGAATATATGCTAGAATATTAAAGGAATGCAAGGAAGAGCTTAGTTGTCCTCTAACTGCATTATTTAATAATTCAATAAAATTAGGATCGGTACCCATGGAGTGGAAATTGGCAGATGTGGTACCAATATTTAAAAAAGGAGAACGTGTTAAAAAGAATAATTATAGGCCGGTAAGTTTAACGTCAACAGTGGGTAAGATTCTAGAATCCATAATTGCAAATAAAATAAGGGCACATCTAGAATTACACAGACTGATAAAACTTTCACAACACGGGTTTCTTAAGGGTTTTTCGTGCCTTACAAACTTACTGTCTTTTTATTCAGAAGTTTACGAGGCAGTAGATTGTGGCAAAGAATATGATACAATATATCTAGATTTTAGCAAAGCTTTTGATAGAGTTCCTCACAAAAGATTAGTTAAAAAGCTGGAAGCTCATGGTATAGGAGGAGCTGTGCTCAGATGGATCAAACAATGGTTAAAAGACAGAAAACAGAGGGTTTGCATAAATGGAGAGAAATCAGAGTGGGGCTCGGTTACAAGCGGGGTACCACAAGGCTCGGTACTGGGTCCTCTATTATTCATCGTATATCTAAATGATCTGGATTCGGATATCAGTAGTAACCTAAGTAAATTCGCAGACGACACTAAAATAGGTAGAACTATAAATGGAAAAGAAGACATTCATGCTTTACAGGAAGATCTAAATAGATTATCTGAATGGTCGGACAAATGGCAAATGGAATTTAATGTTGAAAAATGTAAAGTAGTTAAAATGGGTACTATAAAAGACAATACTAGTTATAAGCTAAATAACCATGAAATCATGAGTTCTCAGTGTGAAAGGGATTTGGGAGTTCTTGTGAGTAGTAGTCTTAAGCCAAGAGAGCAATGCACAGCAGTCAGAAATAAAGCAAACAGAATTTTAGGATTTATCTCAAGAAGCGTCAGCAATAGGACGGAAAAAGTTATTTTGCAGCTCTATCTTGCATTAGTTAGGCCCCATTTAGATTATGCTGTGCAATTCTGGTCACCCTATTATAGAATGGAAATTGAATCCTTGGAGAGAGTGCAACGAAGAATGACCAAGATGATACACAATATCAGAAATCTACCATATGAGGACAGATTAAAAAAACTTAATCTACATTCTCTAGAGAGGCGAAGAGTTAGGGGGGATATGATTGAAGTGTATAAATGGTTTAAAGGGATTAACAAGGGAGATATTAATAAAGTTTTAAAAATTCATGATCAAACCAGAACTCGTAATAATGGATTTAAGCTTGATAAATTTAGGTTCAGAAGGGAAATTGGTAAAAATTGGTTTGGTAATAGAGTAGCTGATGCATGGAACAAGCTTCCTAGTATGATAGTAAATGCCAATACCTTAGACACCTTCAAATGTAGATTAGATAGACATATGACAGAGGTAGGGTGGTTATGAATAGGTTAGTGCTTATTAGAAAAATCATAAAAAGAAAAACAGAATAAATAAGTAGAGTAGAATAGAATAGGTTAGACATGCTGAAAATACAATTCAAAAATGGAGCTGCCTCGTGTGTGCCAGTAGGCATGTTGCAGTGTCCTCTATTCTTATGTTCTTATGTTCTTATGTTCTTAATAAACTTTACCAGGCTCTTTGATACTATGCCAGTGTCTATTTCAGAAATCCATTCTCTTCCTCTTCGAAAAGTCTTTCTGCTTTGGTAATGAGAATGAGGTGTTTTTAGATTATTTAAAACAAGTAGCTGTTCTTCTATACACATACCAAACAAAGCTAGAGCATTGTCATTAGGAGTGGGTATAGGGTCGGGAATAAACGGGTACGAATATTCCAACAAGCCTAATCGCTCTGTGAGTTCCCCCAATGGAAATCCCATACCGGGCATTCATATCACCGATCACCACACATCCATTACTACCTTCATTAGTTTTGATCTTCTTCTTAATTAGGTATAACTGAAATATTCGGAATCAACAGGAGGGATGTAACATGCACCGAATAAAACACCTGGAATACACTTCAGTGTAAACCATATCTGATCTGCGATTGACATATCAATATCAAATACTTGCTTATTCAAATGCTGTTTTATCAATACAAAAGTACCGCCTCTATTAGCATTTGCTTGGTCATAACTTTCATATGAAACATAACCTGGAAATGATATAGACAAATTCGTTTTTAGTTCATTTAAATAGATAACATCATATAAATTTAATAATTATTCAATATCTCTCTTCTCTATCTTAGTTCTTACAGTATTAATATTCCAAGACAAAATTCTTATAATACTTTGTGTTCTAAATAAAAACGGTGAGATTGCCATCTATCTATTATGACATTATCCTTGTACAATACTCTTTCCCTGTAATTAAGGCGTATATTGCATCCTACATTAGCTGGCTTCCTCTTCTCTTCTTCCTCGGCATCCTTCTACCTTTTAAGTCCTTGAGTGACTGCATGACCTAGATTACCTGGCTAAGCATTTTCTTTTAGTCTTATACATGGCCCTGTTCATCTTTGTCCTCTATCTTGTGATGACTCACCTGTATGATACATAATGTTAAAAACTAAATGAAAAACAATCAACTTCACTGCATTCCCAATGGTCACAACCAGGGTCCCCGATTTATGTTTTCCTTATACTTGTTTTTTTTTTTATTGTGCTGACATGGCAATCATATTTGACGAAATTAATTTTTTTTTCTTTATGTATACTCTTGCATAATTGATTTGTCATATTATTCAAACCTTTATTATTTTTCCAAGCTGTTTACAAGCAATTAGGTTAGAAAATATATCATGTTATTTTGCTATATTATTTTCGCTAGCTATCAGCTTTAAAAATTATGAGGTTATACCATTGCAAACCGAATATGGCTAGAAATATATTTACAATGAGGAAAGCTAGAACAAATAATAATTTGTTCTAGCTTTCCTCATTGTAAATATATTTCAGCTCTCAGCTTAGCTCCGCCTATAATTTGTATTATCATATTTCGATTGTCGCATCATCCACGAGGCTCCGCCTACAGAGAAATATCTGCAGTTTATAAGAGCAGATTCAGGGTTGATAGCCATTTACAGGCGTTTGGCTGTCCAGTGACACGGAGGTCTCTTCTGAAATGGACCGTAGTTATAAGAAACCCGAAGTAAGATTTTTGTTTTATTAAGAACGAATTTTTGGAATTTTAAGAATATCCCAGTAGACAGATGTCCTTTTCATGTATTATTAAATATTTACATCAAGTGAACACTGGCGAAGCTTTCAGTACTTAAATGGCTGTTGGCAGTAAGATAAATGATTACCATTAACTCTAGAAATTAGATATGAAAGACGGGGTATTAATAATATGTTAGTTACTGGAACTAAATTTTTGTTTGAACAACAGGAAAAACAACATTGTTAGTCAAGTTTCTTTTCTATCTTTCAAAGACAGGGGTGAAATTTTAGTAACTCGGAGTGGGTTTCATATTATGCCCTAGGAACCCAGACTATTTTCCTCCTTCTGAATGTCATGGGTACATTTTCGAACTAATATTTCTGAACGACGGCTGTACACTATGAGAAAAGAAAAGAAAATTTTTTGCTCTGACGAATGGGATATAACGTCAGTCATATTACCTATTAGCAGATCTTATGTTCTTTAGAAGATTTTGGGACAAAAGTGTCAATACCAAAAATAATTGAAAAATGATGATAATGAAGATACTATTGCGACTACTACTACTGCTAATAATAATAATAATAATAATAATAATAATAATAATAATAATAATAATAATAATAATAATAATAATAATAATAATAATAATAATAATAATAATAATAATAATAATAATAATAATTTGATATTTTATATTTATCATGACTATTATGAATAGATAAATTATTATACTAGATATTTACTATTAAAACTACTATGATATTTTAGTATCTATGCAGAGATCAGCTTTGCAGAACCTATTGTCTCTGGTTCTTACTAGAGTTGCTATATAAGATTCTGTGCTTATTCTCTTCTTCAGAGAACGTGTGAAGGCGAAGAGGTAAAAGACTTTTCTGACTTCTTAGCCACCATTGGCTTTGGGAAATGGCAGCTCATGACCTTCTTGTTACCAGCTCTTGGTAAGCATTACAAAAAGGGAAAAATAAAAATAAGGTCGGCGTGTCTTCGAGGTGATTGAAACACACATTTAATTCTCCTCCTCAATGCCCGAGGCTAACTAATTGATAGAAAAAATGCAATGACGCATTTTTTAATGTCCCCAAATAATCTGTCTCTCATGATGAAATCCGGACTTGAGACCTCTATCCACAGCTTGTTGCTCAGCGCACTAAGCTGTGGAATTCTGTTCAAGAGGTACCATGTTCGAATCACGACTAGAGAGATAGACTGTTGGGAACATTTAAAAATGTACAATTGCATTACATCTGTTCTATTAACTAGATAGCGTCGGGCTCTGAGGAGGAGAATTAAATGTGCGTTCCGATCTTTGGTGGGTGAGTAGAGAATAAAATAAAGTAATGGGTGCAGTAGTGCAACTCTGTGTAGCTTCAGTAGAAGTTCCAGTTCTCTCTCTTTTATACTTCCGTGGCTCAACATGTTATACTGTGGATGTCTGTTCTAGAAGTCCTATGTTCGACTCCCAAAAAAGAGATAGATTATTTAGGGACATTAGAAAATGCGTAATTACATTGCAGTTGTTCTATCAACTAATTAGCCTAATTAGGTGTTAAGGAGGAGACTTAAATGAGCACATGTGTGTTGATCAGTGGTGGATGAGGAGAGGGTAAAATAGAATAACAGGCGCCGTAAT
>JAXCGZ010013642.1:27500-32500 GCA_037179515.1 Halocaridina rubra
TTCTTTGTAAGTGATCATTTTATTTCTTCCTTTTTCAGAATATGAGTTGGTCAGGTGGATTATTATTGTCTTTGCCTACATAGTCATAGCTGGAGGATATCAGGTCAGTCATGATAGAAATATCAATGTAGATAGATATAAAAATAATTGCATGTTATCCATTACTACTGAAGATATTATGATATAAAATCTACTTTCTGAGAAGACCTGTGGCTGGAAGGATGCCTACTCTGAGGTGTATATGGATTGTGTCTCCTTAAGAGATCATACTCTGGTGGAGAAGACCTACACTGATACTTAATATCGTCTGATAGCCTTATTTCCCCTAAAGAGAACCAATAGACTCTTAGAACACACTCAGCGTATTATCTGTTGGCATTTAGTATATACTTTCCTTAACATCTAGAGACGATTTATCAAAGAAAAAGAATACACACATACACGTCACAGAGGGCTGGTGTCAGGAAGGATATCCGGCAGTATACCTCTAAGCCAAAACTAAACACATGCATCTAAGTGACTAATGAGAAACAGAGATCACATATGAATATAAGGAAAGCTGCAGAGATATAAAAAAAAAAATATTCTTTCACGTGCCTCACTAAAAGTGTTCTTACTTATTTTTAATGTAAGCAGATATGGATCAAAGAATTTATCCTTCTCTTTTTTAACAGGTGCTCTTCCTATATACTCCGGAAATATTTCCAACAGAGATAAGAGTTCGAGGATATGCTTACGCCATGCTGCTAAGTAATGTTGGTAATTCTCTTGTTCCTTACGTCACAGATTTGTCGGTAGGTAGTCGTTCTTCTTCTTCTTCTTCTTCTTCTTCTTCTTCTTCTTCTTCTTCTTCTTCTTACTATTATTATTATTATTATTATTATTATTATTATTATTATTATTATTATTATTGTTGTTGTTGTTGTTGTTGTTGTTGTTGGTATTATTATTATCATTATTACTATTATAATCATTCTCATTCTTCTCCTTCTCCTCCTTCAACTTCTCCACGTTCTACTCCTCCTCCTCCTCCCCCTCCTCCTCCTCCTTCTTCTTCTTCTTCTTCTTCTTCTTCTTCTTCTTCTTCTTCTTCTTCTTCTTCTTCTTCTTCTTCTTCTTCTTCTTCTTGAGAGATACTGTTATATATAACACTTTTATTCAGAAGTAGCATAAAGAAATGTAATGATGTTGGTAGCAATAGTAGCAATAGCAGACCGTCATTTCAGATGTCTATATCATATGCCTAGACAATAGTTTTCATAGGCCTATTCACGATTATTCATAAAGTATCTTTCCGCTTTTATAATTCTATTGTTCTTAGGAGCAAGTTAAACTGCTTTGATTATTTTTATAAGCGACCTTGATGCTCACATATGAGATGTTTTATACAACATCCTTCACTTATATGTCATTCCTTTGCTATACGAGAATATTACAAAGCTCGATTTCGGCACACATTGCATATGTTTATAGACATCTAGGTCTGTAATGCACGTTAGGTATAATTTTTGAATTCTATATTTTCATGCGTCTGCAGGAAGCCAGCTTTTCCACCGAGGAAGTCATCGGCTGTGCAGGGCTATTGTGTGGTGTATTGATGCTTCTCTTACCAGAGACAAAGGACAAGCCTTTATCAGACACAGTGGAGAATATGGAAGAACGCTACCAGGAAAACAAGGAAGAGACACCTACGTCGTTGCAAGGTGTCATAAATGATGCATTTCAAGGGGAAGTTTCTGTCATTGTGAAAGTATGATAATAATTATAATGATGACGATAATACATACATACATACATATACATGGGCTCATTCCCCTTTGTGAGGAGGGTGGCTAAACCAAGAAATACGCATTCACCACGATCTGCACGTACCTCAACTACTCTTTTTAGCTCCTTGGGGATGAAGGACTGCCACATTCTCCCCTTCTACCCTGCTTGGGTCATCCATAAGGTAGGCCAGCAAGGATATTCTCCAATGAGGCCAGACAGCCGAAGATGGCTTACCCCCACCGCTTCATCACATAGCAACTCCCCACACACCTGTCCATCGCATTTCACTGAGCTTGCAGGAGCGAGAAATCCCTTTGGCCCGTGTCACCTATACACAATCTTCCTCCACTCATTGCTATCTCTTGTACGTTCTCTTCCCTGCTTCACTGACATTTCATGTGCATTCAGTGCCCTTATCAAGCCATCCATCCATTTAATTCAAGGCTTTCCTCTTGGTTTTATTTCAATCACTTCTGCACTCCACACTCTCTTTGCTATTCGTTCATCAACATCATTTCCATTTGCCCACACCAACTCAGTAGTCTCTAATCTAACCTATCCGACAGGTTCCTTTCAGAACACGTTCTCTGCCTGATCTCTTCATTCCTTACTCTATTTATTCTAGACACACCAATCATTCATCTCAAACACCTCATCTCCATTACATTCAACGTTTTCCTTTCATCCTCTCTTGCATTTCCGTCTCTTCTCCATACAGTGCTGTTGGCATATATCCTTTTCTTTGCATTCATTCCCAAATACCTATTTCTCATTATACACTTCAACCCATCTAGACATATACTCGCTTCCTTCACTATATGACTTACCTCTACATTCATTCATCCTTTCTTTATACATGGACTCCAGATACTTAAAACTCTTAACATCTTCAAGAAACTCCCCATTCACTTCTACATTCATCACTCCTCATGGATCTCATGACTCTACTATTACCAATATTCACCACCAACTTCCCTCTTTCACATACCCAGACAAACTCAGTAATCAAATGATTCGGTTCATTCTCAGTATCAGCTGCCAGTACAGTATAATCTGCAAATAGCAAGTGATTCAATTTCCATAACCTCCCATACTCACCCATTACTTCCTCCACTCATTCCTATCTCTTGCACGCTCTCCTCCCTGCTTCACTGACATTCCATGTGCATTCAATGCCCTCTTCACGCCATCCATCCATTTAATTCTAGGTATTCCTCTTGGTGTTATTCCAATCACTTCTGCACTCCACACCCTCTTTGCTATTCGTTCATCACTCATCATTTCCATTTGCCCAAACCTACTCAGTACTCTCAAATCTAACCTATCCGACAGCTTCCTTTCAGCACACATTCCCTGCCTGATCTCATTCCTTACTCTATTTATTCTAGATATATATATATATTATATATATATATATATATATATATATATATATATATATATATATATATATATATATAGTTTATTGACAAAATATTAAAAAAGTATTAAAAAAAAAAAAATTCTCTTTTTGCACAAAATAGCATAAGTAAGAGAAACAATATTTTGTCCATAAAAAAAAAAATCTTAGCCTAAAGAACAATACAAATATTCTCACAAACTTACCAACAAAAGTATATAATCATATTTATCTTAATGCCTAATTCTTAAATATAGTTAGAAGAATAGACTACATCCAAATATTACAAATTAACCTATACATACAAAATATCAATGCTTTCCTCATTACAAGGTTGAATCTCTTCCTTATCTGTACAACTTTAGTACTTCATAAATATACTGACACAACTCGGTAATATGAAGCTCTTCATTCAAAATTGACTGGACACTCAGATAGTTTAACATATCATATTTTTGTCTCACTGGTTGGGAGAAAGGACACTCAATTAGCACATGTTCTTCACTCTGAATTGCCATTTGAACACAAGCACATACTCTCATTTCTCTTGGTGTTCTGCTCCACCTTCCAGTCTCTACACGCAACTCATGAGACATCACTCTTAACCTTGTGATTGCCACTCGCAAATAATCTGGTACAAACTCTTTGCTACTACACACTTTATGTACTGTCAACTGACTATTTAAAATTTTTCTATATGTAAGATACACCAGTCATACTTTTCAAACACCTCATATCCATTACATTCAACTTGATCCTTTCAATCTCTCTTTCACTTACTTCCCTTTCCACTCCCTCCATATACACATCAAGCAATCATGGCTACATTACACAACCAAGATGCAACCCTACATTCACCTCAAACTAACCAATCATGCCATTTCCAACTCTTACACATGTTCTACTCTTCATGTAAAAACTCTTCACCACATTAATCAAACTTCCACTTATTTCATACAGTCAGAACACACCTCACAATGCCTATCAACCCTGTCACACGGATTCTCTAAGCCCATAAAAGCCCACTTCTTTCACTGCCAGGACCATATATGCTCACAAACGCACGAACCTCGCATTCCAGTCTCATTTTAGCCACTATTATCCGAGATGATACTTTCTTCCATTCCACCTTGTGCCTACTCATCTCTTCACTTACCAACAGCGCCACTCCCTCTCTTCCTCACCCTCTCTCAACTTCAAACACTCTACCTACCCCACTTTCAAATGTCACCTCATCATTCCCTTTCATTTTATTTTCACTCAATGCAAGCACATCCATCTTTTTCTCCTTAAATATGCTCCCTATCTCCTCCCTCTTACTTTCACCTATACCACAACAACACACATTCAGAGACCCAATTACTAATCTGCTGGTTGAATCTCTCCCTCCATAACACCCCCAACATCACCTGGCTGTTTCTAGGAACACTATGCAGAGAAGGGGATTCCCATTCCCCCCATCTCGCCTCATTTAGTCTACTTTTACGACACGCAGGGGAACATGAAGGAATTATTCTACCCCCTCCCTCATAATAATAATAATAATAATAATAATAATAATAATAATAATAATAATAATAATAATAATAATAATAATAATAATAATAATAATAATACTTTTAGCACCATTTTATGTGTCACAATTAGTCCACATTCGAATTGGGGTCGACGCAGACATGTTGGAGCTAGGTGATGAAGAGAAGATGACCTTCTTAACTCTCTGTGGTCGGCTCAAATCCGCATTAGCCGCTTCGCGACTTGCGTACTCTGCCAATGAGCCCCCCCGACAATAATGATGCTTCTAATAATAGGCTTATAGTAGTAGTTCGTA
>JAXCGZ010013642.1:37500-60000 GCA_037179515.1 Halocaridina rubra
TGAAAAATAAGTATTTTGAAATAATACAAAGCGAAAGGTACGGGAAGGAATGACTGTGCCTACGGTATTGTAAGGAACAGAGACTTGGATTGAAAGAGAGGATGAAAAGAACGAGTTAAATGCAATGGAGATAAGGTGGTTCCGAAGCATGATAGGTGTATCTTGAATAGACAGAGTGAGAATCGCGGACGTGAGGCAGGGGACGAGTGTTGAAAGAAGGCTGTCTGATAAGTTAGATCACTGAGTGTTGATATGGTTTGGTTATATGGAGAGAATAAATGATAAAGTACTAGCAAAAAGAGGTTGGAGAGAAGAAGTAATTGGAGTAAGGACGAAATTGAGATCTAGAATGAGATGGATGGATAGGGTGAAAGAGCACTAGATGCATGTGATATATCACTGGAACAGGGAAGAGAGGCTACAAGAGATTGGAATGAGTGGAGAAAGATTGTGTGTAGATATTGCGGGTCAAAGAGATTTCTCGCACCTGCTAGGAGAGGAAGCTGGGACTGGTGGGTGAGGGGTATTATCATGAGATGTAGTTGTGGGGGTAAACCAGCTGCGGTTGTCGGGCATCACTCCCGAAGAATCTTGCCCAATTTCCCTGTGGATGATCCAAGAAGGGTGCTGTGGGCTAGGAATTGTGGTAGTACTTTATCCCCAAAGAGATAAAACGATGCTCGAGGTATATTGGCTTTTGGTGAATGTGTGTGTTTTGATTCGGCTACCTCCATATAAGGCGGATTGTGGCCACTGTATATGGTGATGGTGATTATATGCAATATGTCTTTCTAGGGAGCAGAATTTGTGATATAAAGCTATTGTCTACATCAGTAATTTCCAACTGGGGTTCCGCCGACCATTACCAGGGGGTTCCGCGAGAAACCGTAAAATAATTATGTGCTATTACAATATGACAGAGATCTTAATTCATAATTCCTACTCAACAACACGCCACAAACACTTTCCAGACACCAACATACTCGTGCGTGTCATTCAGTACAATGTCTATAGTAAAGAGAGCAAATAATATGAATAGAATTAAGAAAAATATTGTGTTATTGACGGTGCGGGATATGCCCTTCTTTTCTACTTCGCAAGTTTGGTGATATAAAGGTTCCTTGGAATATGAAAAAAATATTACAAGGGATCCTCCAAGCTGTAAAGGTTGCCAATCACTGGTCTAAATCCTACAACTATTACTATAGTATGCTATGATTAGCCTTGGCTCCTTTTCGTGAAATTACTAAATTAATATTTATTTACATTACTTCGGACTTGCAAAATTGCCATTACCCTATTTATTTCTTCAAAGACTTTTTTTTTATTGATTTATGTATGTATTTCTTTATTTATTTATATCGTTTGTCCCTATTCGATTACTTTGCAACACTAACTAAGTAATTTAAGGTAATGATATTGACGTCACTTGAACTGGATACGTTCAATTTATCCTGGAAAGAACACCCATGGTGTACTTGGAAAAATAGATTATGCCTAGGTTTGTTTAGATCCTCATTTGCTCAGTAGTTCTTTAGGAGTAAACGCGTGTGTTCTTTAGTTGTGGTGGAATAAACACCATACTACGTCACGTTCTTTGTTGACATCTGGTCTTTTCATCAAAATCATTCTCTCGAATGTAGTGCAGTGAGACTGGATATAGATAACAGGTAAATGTTTACAATCATACAGCTCACTGGGGTAATAAATCTCATAAAATAGATTATATCAGGTTAGGTTAAATATTGCTTAGTACACCCCAAGTAAAGAAATGAGATGATTATTGAAATTATTGTCTTTATATGCATTATTTACTTTTTTCTGACTTTTTTCTGTTTTGATTTAATTTTACTCTTTGAGGATGTGCAAGTATATGCCTTACAATATGCCATTAAAGCGGATATCCTGATTGCTGCTTTCAAAGGAAAGATTGCCATATTTATCCCTATTCAGGTTTCCTATTTATAATTAGCAGCGTGCAATCTATGGTAACGTTCAGGTGCCTAATGACAGTTAATAATATGCATTTTTTAAATAATTAACTGTAATTTAGTGCTATAAATAGTATCTATAAATTGGATTATAGATGCTAATCTCTTTGAGATACTCTTGTGGTGGCCTTTCCTCTATTTTGTCTTGGTTGAAATCGCAATATGAATGTTGTTTTAATACGTGACATATTCACGTAGAAGCTGCAAAGAAATACATTAGGTAAAAAATGCTTACCCACTATTGTTAGATACTTAAGAAAAAAAAAAAACATAATGAGTGTGACACCGGACAGGCAAAAACTGCCCTCATCAATAAAGGCCTGGATACGAGAAAACATTAAGACGAAGGAAAAGAAAAAGGTTATATATGGACAAGGCGGAGATAAGGTAATGAAAAACAAAGGAAAAGGACAGACTGAAAAAATAGTCGAAGCACTGAGGACCTAGAGATATGGAGAATTAGGCCCTCAGATGACGATAGATCCACTTTTTGAAGGAAGATAGGTCATATATATATATATATATATATATATATATATATATATATATATATATATATATATATATACATATATATATACATATATATATACATATATATATATATATATATATATATATATATATATATATATATATATATATATATATATATATATATTTATATATATATAAATATATATATGTATATATGTATATATATATATATGACGTAGTGGATATGGCTATTCCGCCGTACGCCACCACTGACGTATGAGTTTTAGACTTCCACTTGAACTCACACTTTATAAGATGACTGGGTTATCTCGCCGCTTGTCATCACTGACGTGGGGGCTATAGCTCTTCCACAGTATGCCGCCACTGTCGTGGAGGATATTGTTATTAACTCATCTAATGACACCACTGACGTAGGGCTTTTCCTCCTACGTTTATAGTTACTTATAATTATGGTAGCGTGGTCACAAGTTAATAAATGCTAGTACCTGAAGGGTACAAGGTAAGAATGGACAATTAAGGTAACGTGGTCACAAGGCAAGAATGGACAAGCAGTAGTTCCTTTAATTATATTTATTCTAGAGTACAACACATCCGACGCTTCAATGCCCCTATGCCTCAGCATGGCCCAATGGCCCAATGGCCCAATGGCCCCCCACCCTATGACTATCACAGTCTATGATCTATTCGTGCCCCTGGCAATATCTAACTAACTGTCTCTGCCCTGGGTGGCTCTTTAAATACCCCCAGGGGCAGGGCGTGGCTTAACATCCAATTCTCCAATGAAATCAGTCAGATCTAGTCCAGCAAATCAGCGCCAGGTTCAAAGTGGAATCCCACCTACTTCCGGGGAGGGGTTATTGGGCATTTCTCCTGGGCAGGTTCCTGCGTACGAAACACAAGTTCATGTTTCGTGCGGTTTAGGAAAGGGCTAACTCTCGGCCTTTCCCACCCTCAGGTACTCCATGTCGGATGCCAAGCCTCAGGGGTCCGGTCACATATCTCCTTGACGCCCTCTACAAACACCGGCCGCACCGCAGAACACAAGTGGGGAGAGTATTCTATTTCACCCTAGCCTCACATGTTTCTCTTCACGACTTGCGGTGTTTTCGAGGACCGAGGGTCCCTTATCCTGTAGGCCTCTTGGGGGGGGTGCATGGCGCCTGCGGTTAGTTCCAGGTGCCTAGCCACAACTCTTGGTGGTCCCAAGGGAACACATGGGCCGCACAAAAACTCAATAAAAGTGAGGGCATGTAATAGAATATCCGTGGCCTCGACTAACCGTTACCCCTCAAGAGCTGTTACAAGTTTCAGATTCTGGCTTCAGCATGGCGGGCTGGCTTCAGCATGACAGAAGTCATACGACATCCCTCCCAACCAAAACTGAAATATCTCTTATTTCAGTCGAAGCATGGACTAGTTTTCCGGGAGCTCTTGGACATATCCTAGCTAACATTAGTTTACAATAGAAATGGGGCCGAATTATTTAAGCTATTTTCTAAGAATTCCTATGCGAATTACACAAACATAACATATAGAGAGTACCTTTACAGACAACTAGAGCATGCAGGGTCTATGTCCTTGTTGGAAATCTGAAATACAAACATATTCTTATATCTGAAAACAACATAATTCCAGTGTGAAACTAATATTAAACATTAATTAAGATCAAAAAGTCAGTTTAAATCAAAACATTAATTCATCTACTTCTCTCGTTTCTTTAAAAGACAAAATTGAGTTAATTACAGTAGGATTATGACTCATTTAGAACATTAGCAAACAATTAAGTAGAGTATTAGCATGTATAAACATGTAAAATGCAATAGACTATAACATCAACAGTAATTTTCTATAAGAGACCCTACCTTCATAAATTCTATTCCTATCATTATTAGGGGCATTGATTTGTCTTAAAATTAAGCCTTAAAAACTACTCCTGAAACAAAACATGTTTGACTGTGTGTAAAGTCAAAATATTTATCGGTTTTTTTATATGCAATTACTATTCAGAGACCATTTAACATAAAAACTCAATGAATCTAAGGATTAAATCATAATTCAAATAATAAGAATGCTAAAACAAAACACTAATATTATTTAAGCAGAAAATAACTTATTAGTCTTAGTTCACATCATACACTTTATCAATGGCACTTACTCAACACTATATTTAAGGGAGACTCTGAGTTTGCGCTTAAAATTTTCTTAAAGCTAGCAAAACAAAAAAATAAACATAAAAATAAAAATATTTTGTCTCCCCCCTTTTTTTTTCTTTTTAAAATACCCTTCTTTCTCTTTTCACTAAAGTTCGGACATGTATAGGGATCATTTTTCTTTCTCATTTACGTGGCTTTTAAAGGTATTATTTAAAATATTTTAAAATACTTCTGCGTTTCTTTTCCTCTCTTTTTACTACCGTTATGACTCGTAGGGGGATCTCCTTGTTTCTGGGATTTCATCAAGATTACCTGGGTTTTTAAAGTAGTTTTAAAATTTTTATTCTTTTAGGACTGTCCTCTCCCTGTCTTAGGACGACTTTTAAATTTCTCTGTCTCGGACGACTTTCGTTTTCTGTCTAGGACGACTTTCGTTCTCTGTCTAGGACGACTTTCGTTTTCTCTGTCTCGGACGACTTTCGTTTTCTCTGTCTCGGACGACTTTCGTTTTCTGTCTAGGACGACTTTCGTTTTCTCTGTCTCGGACGACTTTCGTTTTCTGTCCCTTGCTCATGAATTCTTGCTAGGTGCGATTCCCCGGTCTCTCACGGGGACTCTTACGCTTTCCGATCCCCCGCCCGTCCTCGCTACAGGCCCAGGTTTGTTGCCATCACCCTGTTTCTCGGTTGGGCACAACAAAAAGGACCAGGAAGGGGCCCCACCTCTCGCGAATCCTTCCAGCCTGGCTTGCTCGTCCTGCCCTCGACCGATCTTGACTAAGACCTCCCACGCAGGAGACCTGCAGCGTCACAGCGTTACTAGTTCTGTACGGTCCTCTCACACGTACCTTCGAAGTAGAATGCGGGATGAAAGTTTGAACCTATGTCACTACTACAGTACAAGGAAGGTTCCCTATGACTTCAGGGTACCAACATTGGCCTTACACGTTGGTAATCGAGGCTATACTTTGCCTCCCCTGCAACTGCAAGTGATTGCAATCTCTATTCAATGGGCATTAGGGACTTGTCTGACGGACAAAATCTAAAGACTTTTAGAACTTGCAGGTCGGGGCTGCCTAGGAATAGGGTGGTAATGGAAGGTATGTGTCTACACAACTAGATTATTACTCCAAGATACTTAGGACTTAGCAACTGCTACATAGCATTACTCTACTATAAATGTCAAAAAGAACAATCATTAAATGCCGAGAGAAGCCACTAAAGAAACATTCTTATTAGCGGTGGCTACAGTAACATCAAGTATGAATTCAGATAAAAAATACAAATCATCAAGTTACTGCTGATTTCATTTCAAAAATAATAATTAGCAACAGGCCATTTAGAGATAGCAACAATATCAGTCAACATAATAACATTACTAATAATCATGATCTAAAAATAAGAATAATAAACAATAAAAATAAATATACTAAATCAAAGATATCAATATATATACAATGGAGACTGGCATCCAGAAGTAAGAACAGAGTTCTATACTTATATTTCATAGTGATGCTTATTCTAACACAGTCTCCTTTAATATTCAAATTCCTGCTGTCATAATCAATGTATATATATATATAGCATAAGTGGCAACTTGCTGGCTCCACAATTTATCAATGGGAGTTCTATCTATCCTCTAAACAGTTGCGACATGTGGCAAAAATTATTTATGCAAATGGCGGTACTACCGATATCTTATCAGTATTTATGCAATAACAGCATGCTATCAACTGAAATAAAATGTAAGCATAATTATCGCCTAGCTTCGCTGAAAAAAAACACACAAAAAACTCAAAGACAGCAACGTTCTGTTAGCATTGAACGGAGCCTCTGTCAGGCTCAGAGTCGAGTGAAAAGTAGGAGAGAGAGAGAGAGAGAGAGAGAGAGAGTGAGTGACCTTGAAATACGCTGCGGCTCTTCACTCACAAGTCAGCTGAGCTGGGCCTCCGTCTCTTACTTGCACTAAAAAATAAAAAAAACTGTCGCAGAGCATCTCTAATAATAAAAATAAGTAAACAAATGAACGTGAACAAACGTTAGCAATGACTATCGATAGAGTCTTATGTTTATCGTCAGCGGCTATTCTCATTTCCTCATTAACAAAACAAAAGCAAAAAGAACTTAGTGTACAACTGCAAAACTGTCGAAGCATAAATCCATTCCTCTCTGTTTAATCTTGATAAGGACTTTACTGTAACGGCATACACATCCTTGTCTATAATGACAATCTCTCTCTTTTCATGCTATAAGTCAGAGGGTTAAGTCGAAGCGCACCCACTCTGATTAAAATCATATTTGACAGTATCCCTACTATTATCAACAAAAGTACAAATATCCTTTTCGCAACAACTTCTTAAAAAGGACTTAAGTGTCATTAATTTTAACTTTAAAACTCAGCAAATAATCTCTAATAATCTCAATTATCTTTAATTAGCCCGATTGTAATCTAAAATTCATGAAAATGCTAGGGATTAACCATGGTTATCTCTAGATAATCTTTTCAGAATCCTTTAAGTAAGATTTTTAAAGATTTCTTCAATACAAAAAGAACTATAACAAAAACGGGTATCTAAGAATATAAAAAGTCTATCTCTGTGTATGCAATAATAAAAACAAAAGTATATCTCATTATCAACAGTAAAGAATGCATTTTGCTTAAACTTCAAAATCTCGTACGGAGTTGTACATAAACAATTCAAACATAAAATATATATCTTCTTTTACTATCTCGAATTTGACTTATATCTGCTCTCTCAAATACGGGATACAGCTGTGTAACATTCTTGTTGTCATTTCGTGTCAGCTCTCACTCTTTCTTTATGACCAAGCCGAAATAATTTTGATAAAACATTATCATGGCTAAAACTCGCAAAGTTTTACTTTATCAATCTAACACATCTCTTCAGACAAATAATGTACATACTGCAGCTAGCAAAGAAAATAAAGAATCATTCATAGATTCACGTCCTTTATCACGTAACACCTATCTTGGAATCTCTCGGAAACCGAATAATAATCTCAACGGCGGAGTAGGGGACAAAACAAAAATAAAACAAACTCGGCATTTCAACCATATCTGGGCAGGTGGAGAATTACGTTCTCATCCATATCTCTCACTAGATATTGCAACAGCGCATCACCTCCCATAAATACACTCCGATATGGCATGCAGAAGGACCTGGCGGAGCAGGGGAACGATCCTCGCAGACTCCCCAATCATGCTTCCTAACGGTACTTTTCCGCGATTTCACCCCCTAGAGCAACCCTCCCATTATACCCCCAGTCATTCATACTCATTCTCTGCCTCACTCGCTGCATCACTTACAAAACAACCGTCCCCTTTCTATAAAATTCCCTTTAACTTACAACGTCGGTTGTAAGAAGCGTAAGGGTGAAATCTCGGTTGGGCCGCATGGTCACCGACCTCCTCACCAGTCCTAGGTCCCATTCTAACGAACAAACAAACATTCTACTCCCTTGAAGCTACGTTTGGGTGACACTGAAAAACCTTCCCTATTCTAGGACAGCACAAACTACTCTAATTTACTCTTACTTTCGCCTGCATAGCGTGAAATCAAAAAAACTCATCTCTAACTAATATCACGAAATTTCTTATTCTTCAAAAAAAACATGCCACACACGTATCGTAATGTTAATCCCTTCATCCTAACACAAAAAGAACGATCTGTCGTTTATGTCCTTCCCTCGCTAAAACATTACTCCCGCGGATAAAAACAAACAAAAAAAAGAAAAAAAGCTTAAAAACAGGCGCAATCGTAACACTCGATTTCGTACGCTTTAAGAAATTTATATAACAATGATTTTACACGTACTTTAAAATATCAAAGCTCAGTACAATTACTACAGATTCACAATAACGAGGTTGGAAGATCGAATGGTCACTTCCGCATTCTTTTCCCGAAAACCACACGTGGTCTATGAAACTCTCAAAAGCAGATGCACGTATATTTCTCACTATAATTCTTACGCTTTAGAAATTAATATACTGTAACAGTGATTTCACGTGCATTAAATTTGTCAATTAAAAAGTCGATACATTCGCGCTCTTAAACTTCAATCTAAGCATTAATACAAATAAATGGAACGCACTTCCAACGAAATTTCTTTACATTACTCAAATTATAACAAAAAACGGAGTTTATTACTGCTTATAGCTATTAGTACAAATTATCCATGTTAGTAATGGGTACAGAAATTCTACTTTTATCAACTTATTAAGCGCCACACCCCTTATAAGCGGGTTGGCTGAGTCAAAGCATAACTACAAGACAAAATGGCGGCGTCCACCGACCTCAATTTCTTTTACTAATTGTCCCATTACTCACTGGATACAGATCACAAGTACTTAGCTTATTTTAAGGAGGTTGTCCTGGAGAGCTTCATGGCAGAAGGCAAGGAAGGAGAGGGTTCTCCTTCTTCTCTTCGCGTAAAATCGTCGAATCGCCGTCCTCTTGGTCGGATCCGGCAACTTATACCTCTTGTAATGGGCATTTTCACTCAATGCTCCGGTCACACTTCGGCTTACTAAGAAATATCTTAGAAATAGTTCCTTCAAAGTTTTATAATATTTTCTATTTGACCACTCGTCACTTCTCATCCGCAGACCCAAGTATTTCAGGAAGTCGGTCGCGGGAATTATGGACAGACATTCGCTGTCTTTTATATTTGCGCCGTCGAGGTATAAAAATGAATTCTTGACCCGAGGCGTCTTTACAACCAGGGCACAGGGTGGGGGCTTGGCCGGCTGCGTTCCCGGTGTCACCACGGGGTTCGGAGCGGCAGGCTGTTCGTCGATGTTTGAGGCGTCGGCGTCGGCCAAGTTCCTTCTCGACGGAGCGGCGTCGGCGCGTGCTTGTAGGCGCCGCACTTGCTCCTCCAGTTCGAGAATTCTCCGGTGTTTGGCCTCGTCACTCATTTCTTGAATTGGGAGATGTTGGGTTTCTGCTTTTGCCATTCTTATTTTCTTTTCTTTGCACTGGTTTCTTCTGATATGAGAGTCTCTTTGTATGTATTCTTTTTATTTTTCCACACGTGAAGATCCGTACCGCACTGCCACCACTGACGTAGTGGATATGGCTATTCCGCCGTACGCCACCACTGACGTATGAGTTTTAGACTTCCACTTGAACTCACACTTTATAAGATGACTGGGTTATCTCGCCGCTTGTCATCACTGACGTGGGGGCTATAGCTCTTCCACAGTATGCCGCCACTGTCGTGGAGGATATTGTTATTAACTCATCTAATGACACCACTGACGTAGGGCTTTTCCTCCTACGTTTATAGTTACTTATAATTATGGTAGCGTGGTCACAAGTTAATAAATGCTAGTACCTGAAGGGTACAAGGTAAGAATGGACAATTAAGGTAACGTGGTCACAAGGCAAGAATGGACAAGCAGTAGTTCCTTTAATTATATTTATTCTAGAGTACAACACATCCGACGCTTCAATGCCCCTATGCCTCACATGGCCCATGGCCCATGGCCCAATGGCCCAATGGCCCAATGGCCCCCACCCTATGACTATCACAGTCTATGATCTATTCGTGCCCCTGGCAATATCTAACTAACTGTCTCTGCCCTGGGTGGCTCTTTAAATACCCCCAGGGGCAGGGCGTGGCTTAACATCCAATTCTCCAATGAAATCAGTCAGATCTAGTCCAGCAAATCAGCGCCAGGTTCAAAGTGGAATCCCACCTACTTCCGGGGGGGGGAGTTATTGGGCATTTCTCCTGGGCAGGTTCCTGCGTACGAAACACAAGTTCATGTTTCGTGCGGTTTAGGAAAGGGCTAACTCTCGGCCTTTCCCACCCTCAGGTACTCCATGTCGGATGCCAAGCCTCAGGGGTCCGGTCACATATCTCCTTGACGCCCTCTACAAACACCGGCCGCACCGCAGAACACAAGTGGGGAGAGTATTCTATTTCACCCTAGCCTCACATGTTTCTCTTCACGACTTGCGGTGTTTTCGAGGACCGAGGGTCCCTTATCCTGTAGGCCTCTTGGGGGGGGTGCATGGCGCCTGCGGTTAGTTCCAGGTGCCTAGCCACAACTCTTGGTGGTCCCAAGGGAACACATGGGCGGCACAAAAACTCAATAAAAGTGAGGGCATGTAATAGAATATCCGTGGCCTCGACTAACCGTTACCCCTCAAGAGCTGTTACAAGTTTCAGATTCTGGCTTCAGCATGGCGGGCTGGCTTCAGCATGACAGAAGTCATACGACATCTATATATATATATATATATATATATATATATATATATATATATATATATATATATATATATATATATATATGTATATATATGTATATATATATATATATATATATATATATATATATATATATATATATATATATATATATATATATATATATATATATATATATATATATATATATATATATATATATATATATATATATATGTATATATATATATATATATATATATATATATATATATATATATATATATATATATATATATATATATATATATATATATATATATAAATATATATATATATATATATATATATATATATATATATATATATATATATATATATATATATATATATATAAAGATGTGGTTAAACAATTATGTGGTGTTAGTTTGAATGTATTACAGACTTTCTGAGATATTTCAGTGAGTCGTAGCTTTGAGAAGGGTCAGGTGTGGAAACTGGAAAATGGTTCTGTCAATACTGAAAGTGTGGTGCTTTTGGTTTCTGCTATTAATCAAATCGCACACGATATTTATTTTTTCCTTAATTTGTGGTATGTTATGAAATAATATACTATTGCGTGAGATAAAGAAATCTTCTAGTAGAGAGCAAACTTCATGGATATTGACAGAGTAACAAAGAACCAAAGAGTTTGTATAATGGAAGCTGGATATGATATTGAAAACGTTTGCACGTTTCATATATATATATATATATATATATATATATATATATATATATATATATATATGCATATATATATATATATATATATATATATATATATATATATATATATATATATATATATATATATATATATATATATATAAATATATATATATATGTATGTGTGTGTGTGTGTGTGTGTGTGTGTGCGTGTGTGTGTATATATATATATATATATATATATATATATATATATATATATATATATATATATATATATATATATATATATATATATATATATATATATATATATATATATATATATATATATATAAGTAAGCACAACTGTTAACATACAGCATAAATGATAAGGAAACCCATCAGTGAAACAACACATAAAATAACGCTATATTTCGGGTCATAACTGGACTTGTGTTTTAGTAGGGTCCTATTTCTAGGTTCATGGACCTTGAATCTCCTGACTTTGATGTTCTCTGGATAAAAGTCTATCTCTCCACTACCACTATTTTCCTTTGCTTCTGCTACTGTTCTCCAAACTCCACCGAGTATGTGTCCTTCTTTGAATATCTGTCTTCCTGCCATGAGTCCTTGTTATCTTCTCACCCCCATGCCGAAGTTCATTACATTGGAGACTTCAATGTACACCAGAGTGAGTGGATTCATTCTCCTCACACTTATGTGGGAGGAAGTGAGGCCCTTGCTTTCTCTATTACTCATGATCTGGAGCAAATAATCAAACATCCTACTTGTGTTCCTGATCATCACGAACACGCAGCAAAGACTCTTGACCTATTTCTTACTTCTAACCCTTCAAACTACACTTATTCTGTGCTTTCCCCTCTTGGTAAATCTGACCACTCTATGATCACAATCGCTTCCATTTTCGCTCCCCCTCCACCAATCCCTTCTACTCAGTGCCACCTTTGGCACTTTGAACATACCCAACATGATAATTTGCGTCGCTTCCTCTTTGACTTCCCTTGGGATGACTACTCCTTTCGGTCCCAGAACCCTGATCAAATAGCTCTAAAAGTTGCTGAGATCATGACCACGGGAATGGAGACGTACATCCCCTCTTCTACAAAAACTTTATCTCCCCCTAAACCTTGGTTTGACCGTGCCTGCTCCATGGCTATCCAGGCCAGGAATCGGGCATACCGATCTTTCCATGCCTCTCCTTGCAATTTAACTCACTCTGCTTTTATTGTAGCTAGGAATCGCTGTACTGCTCGGATTCGAAGGTCTAAGGCTTCCTTTATAAGAAGAAAAGTTGATGACCTTAACTCCTCACCCACTGACAAATGCTCTTGGTCCTTAACCAAAAACCTCTCCAAAAACTTCTGTAGCTCAAACTTTCCCCCTCTCATTCTTTCTGATGGTTCTATAGCTTGCTCTCCCACTGACAAAGCCACTCTCTTTGGCTCTCATTTTTCTGCCAACTCTTCTATCATCGATTCCAGCGCACCTGTTCCTCAATCTTTACCCCTCTCTAACCCTATGCCCTCCCTTATCCTTTCTTCATACAAATCTCATAACGTTCTTCGCTGGCTAAAGACGAACAAGGCATCTGGTCCAGATGGAATCCCTGCAAAGTTCCTTAAGAAGTTTGCAGATGAACTGGCTCCCGTGCTTTGCCGTCTTTTTCGCCTCATTCTGTCAACCAATATCTATCCTTCATCTTGGAAGCATGCTGTAGTTCAACCTGTTCCTAAGAAGGGTGACTGCTCTATTTCTTCAAACTACCAACCTATTGCCCTAACCTCCTCTATTGCTAAAGTTTTCGAAACTTTGCTCAATGCTCACATCTTGAAACACCTTGAATCTAACTCACTTATCTCCGATCACCAGTACAGCTTCCACAAGGCAAGATTCACGCGTGATCTCCTGTCCTATCTTACTCATGTACGGCCACCTTCTCTGAGGAACCATGGGGAATCCTTTGTCGTCGCCCTTGATGTCTCTAAGGCTTTTGACTGAGTCTGGCACAAGGCTCTATTGGTCAAACTCCCTGCCTATGGCTTTACCCCTTCTTTCTGTTCTCTGATTTCCAGTTTTCTTACTGACCGTTTTATATATGTAGTTGTTGATGGTGCGACATCTATCCCTTCCTCTGTTACCAGTGGTGTTCTACGGGGTTCTGTTCTTTCACCTACTCTGTTCCTTCTCTTCATCAATGATCTTCTACAATCCCCATCTTCCTCTCTTCTCCATGCCTTTGCTGATGATTTTACCCTTCACTTTTCCTCTGCATTTTCTTCTCAACCTTCATCTAATACTCGTAATCAGTCTCGTTTCACTCTTTCTTCTACTACTCTCAACACCGATTCGCAGAGATAATCTGAGTGAGGCACTCAAAATTTAGTTAAATTCAATGCCTCCAAGACACTTTCTGGCTATCTCTTTATCTTCTTCTCCTCCTGATAACCCTATTGTCTTCAAGACTAACAATATTTAACCTCTAAATTCTATCAACATAATAGGAATCCATCTAACTTGTCTTGGAGGAATCGTATAATCCAAATTTCTAAATCTTCATCCAAAAAATTGGGGGTTTGTTTCGTTTTCGCTACTACATTTCCTCTTTACAGTTACTTAAAATTTATAAAGGTTTCATCCATCCCTGCTTAGAATACTGCTCACACATCTGGGGTGCATCTTCTTATATTTATCTCCTTGATAGGGTTAAATCTAAGGCAGTCAGACTCATTAATGATCCTTCTCTTACTTCTAATCTGGATTCTCTCTCTCTTCGCCGTAATGTATCTTCCCTTTCTCTTTTCTATTGCTACTACTTCCATTGCTGCTTTGAGGAGTTGGCGAGTTGCATCCCTCTCCCACTGCCAAGGCCGCATAATACTCGCCGAGCGGCCTCATCTCACAGGTACTGTGTGGAGATTTGTAACTCGCGGATTGTTCAGTGCAGCGACTGCTTCTTCCCATCTACCTCCAGATTCTGGAAAACTCTTCCTCCTTGTGTCTTTCCTAATTCTTATGACCTATCATTCTTCAAAAAGCAGGTCTATCTTCATCTCAGGGCCTAGTCCTCCATATTTCTGGGTCCTCTATACTTTGACTGTTTTTTTCTGTCTGTCGTTTCCCTTTGTGTGATAATGCCTAATCTCTGCCTTGTCCTTAACATTTTGCTTTCCCTTCGTCTTAGTATTTTCTCGTGCCCGGGCCTTTATTAATGAGGGCAGTTTTTGCCTGTCCCGGTGTCACACTCATAAAAAGAAAAAAGTTATGACCCGAAACATAGCGTTATTATCTATGGGCTCCCTTATCTCTCTCACACACACACACACACACACACACACACACACACACACACACACACACACACACACACACGCTGGAAAAATTGCAAAGACATGCAACGAAACTGGTGCCAGAAATACGCAATCTCAGTTAAGAGGAGAGGCTGAGGGAATAAGACTTACCATCACTCTAAGCTAGAAGAATTAGGGGGATATGGTGACGGTTTTTAAATTCCTTCATGGCAATAACATAGTGGATAGGGATCGATATTTTGATATGGTTGGCACTAGAACAAGAGGTCATAGTTTGAAGCTTTGTAAGAAAACTTCTTTGCAGGATGTAAGGAAACAGTTTAAAGTCTAAGAATAGTTGGTAATTAGAATTGGCTTTGTGAAGAACTTGGCACAGTAACATTTTCTTTCTTTGAAGTGTGACACCGGGGCAGGCAAAGAAAGTTGCCCTCTTGAGACCAGGACAAAAAAAAATTATATATATATATATATATATATATATATATATATATATATATATATATATATATATATATATATATATATATATATATATATATATATATATATATATATATATATATATATATATATATATATATATATATATATATATAAGAAAAATTAGAGGCTTTATGGACAAGGCAGAAATAAGAATTTGAAAAACAATAAGAAGGCAAGCTGAACAAATAGTCAAGGCATGAATACTTAATAATGGTGAGAAAGAAAGCAATGAGAAACAGGGATATGGAGTGCTGTGACTTATCAGATGTGAAGTATTAAGAGATGTGTAATGAATATGCCAGATTATTCAGTGTTGAGCAAGGCATAGGAAAAGAACCGTAAATGAAAGAAGACTTAACATCGAGCTGTCCTGGCCAGCTCTAGTTAGGTCCAAAAGACCTACCGTTGTAGTATCGCAAAAGGGCGGCTGTGCCATGGATCATCCTAATTATGCATACGTTGTTTGCATTACATTTATCTTGTTTCTAATTACTGTTCAATGACTGAATATATTGTGCAAAATAGATCTAGGCCTTTAATTTGCCATAGCCTTCCCTCCTGACTTTTGCGTTTTTATACACTTTTAAGAAGATAAGGCAATTCGTTAGTTGGGTACAAATCGCTCGAAAATATTGTTAGAGTTGCATTTGTTATCTTATTTCTGTGATATGTTTGGCAGCTTTTAAAAGAATTTTGAATTCTTTCACTGCCAAACATACATAATAGATTTTACTTTCTTGACAATTACTCAGTCCGATTTACATACGAGGAAGATGAAAGGCAATACTTATGGGTAATGCTTATGGAAAAAGCATGACTTGCTTAGCATTTTCGTGTTAGCAGTGGTATTTCCTTCCAGATACGCCGATATGTTCATTCCCTCTTTTGGGTTCCTTTCTTAAAACGCATGGTCAGCGTAAATCACAATGAAAAACATTTTCAATCAAGTTTAATAAGTATTGGATAATGGTATTTTATACTGTTCTTGAGTCGCCCTTGGATATTGTATTCATTGTCTTTGGTGTTGCAGAGTGTATAGCACGTTGATATGTGTTTTGATGCAAATTCTCTCTCTCTCTCTCTCTCTCTCTCTCTCTCTCTCTCTCTCTCTCTCTCTCTCTCTCTCTCTCTCTCTCTCTCTCTCTCTCTCTCTCTCTCTCTCTCTCTCTCACCTTTATGGAAAACTATTGTTATAGATCTTGATTTTTGAAAATAGGGTAATATTTTGCCAAAGCAGTAAATGTTGCAGTTAAGAAGAACAGTTTTAACTGAATACTCATCCTCTTTTATTCGTGCATATCCATTGTGATCATACCTCTTCGAGAGTGAATGAAAAGATGAAAATATCTATGACTCTTTTTTCATCATAAAGCATTAGATTTTTTTCCATGGATATCCTCAAAAGATGAGGATCATTCCTATATAATTATTCATTTGTTTGCTGGTTAGCCGAATTTTTTTTTTGGTCACTTTTGCCATTTTGATTAATTTCTTTTACCTTTCTAATTAGTTAACTTCTCAATGGCTTCGTTATAGTATGATGCAAAAAACTTACGGGTATATATCCTGTATATTTTTTCCATGGCACTATCCATCTTCTCAGTGGCTAGGGTCAATACTTGTAGCAATAGTAAAAATGATAATAAGAAATAATGATAATATACTTTTAATTATATTATTATTATTATCATAATTAGTATAATTGTTTTATAATTATTATTATTATTATTATTATTATTATTATTATTATTATTATTATTATTATTATTATTATTACTATTATTATTATTATTATTATTAGTATTATTATTATTATTATTATTATTATTATTATTATTATTATTATTATTATTATTATTATCATTATTATTATTATTATTATTATTATTATTATTATTATTATTATTGTTATCAATAATGAAAATAATAATGTTTTGTTTTTCCCTGTGCTCTAAACCTTACCAATTATATAAGATTCTTTAGAGTCTTTTTAGTTCTTGCCATGAACACATCTCCCTGTGCCTTGAAGACATTATAATGATGTACATATATATATATATATATATATATATATATATATATATATATATATATATATATATATATATATAAATACCTGTTTATCGTCAGAAGCTGCCAAAGTGGGTGATTGTAGATACCACCCTCCCTAAACTCGAATAATTTAAGAACAATAAGTATATTGATTCAGTTACACTATCGAGTAGGAAATTCAAAACTGATTGTGGAATTCTTTATCACTATACTTCTTCAGGGTAGGAATGGAAATTAGAAAAAAAATCTACTTTTGGAGATGGAATAGATTAACCCCCTAAAAATGATGAACCATTGAAAAAAACAAAGTGAAAAAGAAAGGAACAAATTATGTTCATGTTGTTCAATAGGTAAATGCAATAAAAGGTGAGCTCATCACGTTCTGTAGGCGGGTGTTCTCGTTAAATCTCCTGAAGGACCAATGTGTGATGATGAAAACTGGTAGAAGGACCCCACCTGCGGGCCACAAGGGAAGGTCCGCTCACCCTCAAGGGAGAACATCAAAGAATGAAGTAGAAGGAGAACGCGCCGGACGAAACCTTTTAACCTCCTCGGTGAACATCCTAAACTGAGCTGAGAAAGAGATGGCAAAATAAAATTCAATGAATAAAATAAAAGTTTTCATCGTTAGAAAAGGAGTACCATAAGCCAATTAAGATTAATAATAAAACAAAATAAAAAAGGAGTCGTGAGACAGACAAGGGGGAATGTTGTAACAGAATAGCTTTGGGGATTAAAGGAATATAAAAATTGGCAAAGCCCTGCTCTAGATGACGTATATGAAGAGAACGGATTAGAACTATACATACTCTGATACCTCAACAGAGAGATGATGTATGAGGGGAGAAAATTATATGTTCACGTGTATAACGTTATTAAGAGGACTAATATATATATATATATATATATATATATATATATAATATATATATATATATATATATATATATGCATATTATGTATATACTATATATATATACATATATATATATATATATATATATATATATATATATATATATATATATATATATATATATATATATATATATGAATCATATTTTTTACCCCGACCGGGACTCGAACCTAGGACTTAGGATTACTAAGTCAAGGAGCTACCACTACACCACAGAAGGTTAAAAGGAACCCAACCTTATAGCTTATATCTGCTATACTTAGGAATGAACGCATTCTAACTGAATGCCATTATGTTCATATTACAGATTCCCCAACCTCACTCGTGGCTTCATTTTAGCATTTAATTCAAATCCTAATCTCATTCGGGCCATGAAATTATCAAATAAGCACATTACATATGTGAAAACATGATTCATGTTTTCACATATGTAATGTGCTTATTTGATAATTTCATGGCCCGAATGAGATTAGGATTTGAATTAAATGCTAAAATGAAGCCACGAGTGAGGTTGGGGAATCTGTAATATGAACATAATGGCATTCAGTTAGAATGCGTTCATTCCTAAGTATAGCAGATATAAGTTATAAGGTTGGGTTCCTTTTAACCTTCTGTGGTGTAGTGGTAGCTCCTTGACTTAGTAATCATAAGTCCTAGGTTCGAGTCCCGGTCGGGGTAAAAAATGATTCATGTTTTCACATATGTAATGTGCTTATTTGATAATATATATATATATATATATATATATATATATATATATATATATATATATATATATATATATATATATATATATATATATATATATATATATATATATACATATATGCATATTATGAATATACTATATATATATATATATATATATATATATATATATATATATATATATATATATATATATATATATATATATATATATATATATATATATATACATATATATATATATATATATACATATATATATATATATATATATATATATATATATATATATATATATATATATATATATATATATAACTTCATCATATCGAGAATGTGGACGGGACTGCGTTGGCTATTGCCTCCTCCTCTCCTCTGCCAACCAACAGGCATACTGAATACACATAGACAGGTGTTTCGTGAAACCTTGAGCCTAACCACGAGAAAAGGCAAGCGTAAGTCTGTCCTAAAGTTCTGAGGCTGAGTAAAAAAAAAACTATTTATTTTTCTTTCCTTGTATGTCGCCTTAAAATCCATTATTCACGTTTCTGTTCCGCGTACTTGCAGGGGTTATATGTGCAGATAAAAATATATTTGCTTAACCAAACGTTTCAAGTAATCAATATGCTCTCCATCCGTGAGCAATGTTAATTATTCACACACACACAACACACACACCACACACACACACACACACACACACACACACACACACACACACACACACACACACACACACGATATTTTGATATGGTTGGCTCTAGAACTAGAGGTCATAGTTTGAAGCTTCGTAAGAAAACTTCTTCGCAGGATGTAAGGAAATACTTTTTCAGTGTAAGAGTAGTTGATAATTGGAATTGGCTAGGCGAGGAGGTAGTTAATGCTATCTCAATCCATAGTTTTAAGGACAGGTATGATAAGTATGACTAAGTATAAAATGAAACCGATGAGGAGACGGGAAGATACGAGCTTTGGGCTCTTTCCCGTAAACACAATTAGGTAATCACAATTAGGTAATCACAGGAGTAAACATACTGGAGTAAACATACTGGCAGATTTGTCTCCAGAAATACATATAAATGGCATAGTAAGGGCAGCATATGCATTCTTATCAAATGTAAGGGTAGCCTTCAGGCACATGGACAAGGAAATGTTCAGAAATATTTATGTAACCTATGTGAGGCCAAAACTCGAATATGCAGCCCCCTTTTGGAATCCGCACTTGAAAAAGCACATAGCTAAGCTTGAAAAAGTTCAAAGACATGCCACGAAACTGGTGCCAGAAATACGCAATCTCAGTTATGATGAGAGGCTGAGGGAAGTAGACTTACCATCACTCGAAGCTAGAAGAGTGAGGGGGGATATGGTGACAGTCTTTAAATTCCTTCATGGTTATGATAGAGTGGATAGGGATCGATATTTTGATATGGCTGGCTCTAGAACTAGAGGTCATAGTTTGAAGCTTCGTAAGAAAACTTCTTCGCAGGATGTAAGGAAATACTTTTTCAGTGTAAGAGTAGTTGATAATTGGAATTGGCTAAGCGAGGAGGTAGTTAATGCTATCTCAATCCATAGTTTTAAGGACAGGTATGATAAGTATCACTAAGTATAAAATGGAACCGATGAGGAGACGGGAAGATACCAGCTTTGGGCTCTTTCCTGTAAACACAATTAGGTAATCACAATTAGGTAATCTCACACACACACACACACACACACACACACACACACACACACACACACACACACACACACACACACACACATATATATATATATATATATATATATATATATATATATATATATATATATTTATATATATATATATATATATATATATATATATATATATATATATATATATATATATATATATACATATATATATATATATATATATATATATATATATATATATATATATATATATATATATATATATATATATATATATATATACATATATAATATATATATATATATATATATATATATATATATATATATATATATATATATTTATATATTTTATATATATATATATATATATATATATATATATATATATATATATATATATATATATATATATATATATATATATGTATATATATATATATATATATATATATATATATATATATATATATATATGTATGTATATATATATATATATATATATATATATATATATATATATATATATATATATATATATATATATATGTATATATATATATATATATATATATATATATATATATATATATATATATATATATATATATATATATATGTATATATATATATATATATATATATATATATATATATATATATATATATATATATATATATATATATATATATATATATATATATATATATATATATACATATATATATATATATATATATATATATATATATATATATATATATGTATATATATATATATATATATATATATATATATATATATATATATATATATATATATATATATATATATATATATATATATATATATATATATATATATATATATATATATATATATATATATTTATATATATATATATATATATATATATATATATATATATAAATATATATATATATATATATATATATATATATATATATATATATATATATATACATATATATATATATATATATATATATATATATATATATATATATATATATATATATATATATATATATATATATATATATATACATATATATATATATATATATATATATATATATATATATATATTTATATATATTTATATATATATATATATATATATATATATATATATATATATATATATATATATATATATCAAGAGGAATACTGCTACAACATTTAATACCTATGGTCCTGTTGGAAAAGTTCCGACGCTTATAGATAAGGCAAATTTGGTTTTCAGAGGGCTTCAGTGGGCGACAAAAGCTTCAGTAGCTACTATACAAACGAGGAATAGGTTGCCAAATAGATTATGGATTCTTTGTCGAGATGGCAACGTTTGAAGATGTCATATTGACTATTCTGAGTAAACAGACAATTGAAAGTGGAGGGAAGAGTGAAAGAGGGACACTGAGAGATCACTGAACGTTTGTGGCTGCATCAGCGAAGTGATGCACTTAGCACGAGGGTTTGCCCCTCTCTATTCATCTCTTACTTCCTTAAATTTCGTGCTTATCCCCCCAATCCTTCCCATCCTTTATTCCCCTCTCCTCAGTGACGACACCCTGAATAGGGCTAAGAGAGTTCACTCGACGCCGTCACTGTTCTTCCCCCTCCTATCCCATCCCATCCAAGCAAGCAAGTGATGCTGGTGTAGCGTTCGCCTATTGATCTCTTCTTTCCATATCTCGCTTCCTCTTCCCCTGTTTTCCGTATGTTTGGCTGTCTGGTCTGTTGTCATACTTATAATGTCAACG
>JAXCGZ010013642.1:65000-69376 GCA_037179515.1 Halocaridina rubra
ATAATAATAATAATAATAATAATAATAATAGCAATAACAACAATAATAATAAAAATAATAACAATAATAATAATAATAATAATAATAATAATAATAATAATAATAATAATAATAATAATAATAATTATTATTATTATTATTATTATTAATTAATTAATTAATCATTTAATTAATTAGTTAATTAAAAGATGCTACACTGGTAGTACTGAGGAATAAAATATATGTTCTTCAATCTTACCTATTCTCACCAAATTGCAGATTTCCTTACATACTTTTAAGTGATTTTTTTCCTAGGTGCTACTCTAACTCTTTCATTAATTGAGATGAATACATCTTTACTGCACATCACTAATACAGAGGTGACATGGATCCAATGTTAACTGTGGATAAACTGTAAGTTTATATCGTCTAAAGCATTATATTATTGGTATTTCAGTGCTTTTTATTTTTTAGAACGGTGATTTTGTGGAGAATCATTTTGCTATCGTAATGCATATAATCTATTTTAATTATATATATTTATTTACGATTAGATATTAAGGATTTTATTTTCTTATACATTCGAGACTGCTTTTCGTCATACACCTCCTGTTTGAGACAACCGCTTGTGACACTCCAAATGAATCTCCAGTTTCTAGCTTTCCATTGTTCATTATGCATATCATATACATATGGGGGGGATTTTCATTTTCATTGTAAACTGGATTATTATCATCTTATTATCTCTCATCCCAGTATGCTTGTCATATTATTTGTTTCAAATGCCAACAAACACATTATTGTCCACACTTAAACGTTCTTGACTCACGAAAGATACTCTTGTTATCTCGGGATATTTATCTTGGGATATTCCGTTATACTGATTGCATGAACTTAGCTTGAACTTTGTTCTTTTATTGGACGTCAAGAAGATACTTGGACGCTTTGACATATTAAAATCGGATGAATTATAGTCAGATATCGTTTTGTGATGGTTTCTGCCCCTTGTACAATTTGCATAGCCACTTTGTCAGTAATTATTTTGTGAATTCTTCTGATAATTTAGCCCTTCATCTTCTAAGTTTGCTAAAGTCCTGCTTAATTGATGTTGTGTATGAAATTTATAATTTTGTGATAAATTATTATTATTATTATTATTATTATTATTATTATTATTATTAACAGCGGCAGCATCACCAGTAGTAGTAGTAGTAGTAGTAACTAAAAACAATAGTCCATTTATCCAAGCTGTGTATACGGTCTGAGGTTAGCAAGGGCATGCAGTCAGGGTAACGATTACATCTGCCAAAAACAAGTCCTTCGCAAGAAGGCAACCGTCCTAGCCCTTGGTTGAAAAGGGAGTTCCATGACATAAAGCCGGAACAGTATGTACGACGGGCACTGCCACGCAACATTATGTCCTAGCCTAATTTTTAACTCTTTAGCGAGAAAGTAAGCTTACTTTGGCAAACTAGCTTTAGTTTACGTTACGTAAACATTTCCCATGACAATATTTGTTTTTTCGTTCTTTTTTTTTTTAAGAAAATGAATTTGATTATATTTCCATTTTCTATGATCAAGTTGAAGAACTGCTGTGTTTATTTCCTTATGTCAGTTTTAGTACACTTACAAATTGTGTCTGACTTTTTATGTCGAATTTTGGATGAAGGAAAGTACTTAGGGAAAATGAAACAACTTTCATCTCAAAGATTATGGGAAGTTACAAATTTATTACAGCATTAACCTTTTTTTTATACATAATATGTATTATCTACAGCAGCTGGAATACATTTATTCAGATCAACAACTCTACAAAAAATGGATTATACATAATCACACTGAATAATATTCAATACTATTCAGTGATTGAAGGAAGGACATTCTTTAAAAAAAAGAAAAAAAATGTAAACAGATAAATTATATACTTAGCAAGAAAGCTTAAGCATACGATGATTTAAACAAAGATGATAATAAATAGAAAACATTACACCTACTATAAGCGTCCTACGACCTGAAAACAAGACTTGAAAAAAGTACAGCGATCATTAAAACGATAGGATTGCATGAATTCATTGACCAGAGAATCACATACACAGTATAACTATTATGCCTTATTACTCCTCCCATATAGGGCAAATTATTGTTACAGACTTTTATACTGAGCTTCTGATTGCCGTTTATACCAAGCTGTCTTAGAGTACACAAATAAAAACCACTCACGTATTCTCTCGAAAACTGTGTGAGTTAATTTTAAATGTACAAAATATAAAATTGGGTTCCTTGAAGTTGCAAAAGTCTCCATACTTTGCGAGAGCGGTATAATTTGTGTGCCTGACAAGAGCAAAATAGAAACGGTCATTTTCTTTTTAACCTATTGAAGATCTCTTCCCCTACACTTCTTGATCATAAGAAGAGACTCTCCTCTACTTGGATATATTGTCGATTTTTATGTTAGGATTCGCTTTGGTAATAACTATTCAAATCATTATGGTAGCGAAACTGTAATATTCTTCACCTATGATCAACTCATGCGGGGAGATCGTTAAATTTATGAAGAATTGCCCAAAAACTTTATTTTTTAAATGCTACCAGACTTTGAAACGATAGGCAGTTTCTAGGTTCAGAGATGCGAAGAAGAATGCAATGGCAAGGGTGAAGAGATTTATAATCTTAAGCAATTTATCCAAATGGCATATTATGATTTATTATTCAATAACACTGAACCGTGTATACCTAAGAAAATTCGTTTTTCTTTTTTTCCTGCTCGTGTCATCCTGCCATTTTTAAGCAGAGAGAGAGAGAGAGAGAGAGAGAGAGAGAGAGAGAGAGAGAGAGAGATCACAGGTAATAACAGTTAATTTTTAGCAACAGTCAGAAAGGGCAAACTGGGCTTTTGGTTGGTTTTATTCGTCTGAACAGTGCTACTAACATCACCTCGTGAAGCTACTCAGTAAGATTAGACTAAGGATTTCACACGTACTAATTTGAGAATAGCTTTATAGGGCAGTAAACATTAGTCCTTTTCGCAAAGTTGGGGAAAGTTAGAAGGATCGCAATACCAGATCCATTTGGTTTAATTTTACTCTGATTTGATTTTCTAATCGTTATAGAATGTATAAAAACTTCAAAAGTGTTTAGGTGCTAAGTATATTTTCTCTTAACATCATTCTAACTTTCCCCTGAACTATTCGAGTCCGAATTGTCCAATCCTTAGACTAGCCCTCTTAGGGGACTACATAACACTAGGCCTAGCCTAGAAATACTGTTCAATGACTAGGAAATTGGCATTCATTAATTGATGATAAAAGTATATTTAACCCACGAACGATGAAATTTTTTAAATTTATGTTGTTTTTCCCTGTTATTATTATAGCCAGAGGGAGCGATTGCCAACATCACACATCAAATGATTATCGTAGGCTAATTAGACTTCAGATTTCGAAAAATGGAAATTTGTAGAACAAATATATGAAAATTTTCTTTTCTTCTCACAAGGACGCTAAATGCAGCTATTGAAGAAAATTTGAAGATGATTCCAGATTTAAATCCATGGAACCACATTTTTTTTTTAATGCATATTCTGAATACCCAAATGGATTTCTTTAGTCCGTTTTATTTATTGTTTAATCGAGTAAGAGTCGGGTTGATCGTGAGTTTGGAAGTAGCGGATCAACATATTATTATTATTATTATTATTATTATTATTATTATTATTATTATTATTATTATTATTATTATTATTAAGGCCTTTTGAAGAGTGTTTTTATTTGAATCGGAAACTAATATACTTCTTCTTCTTCTGCTACTACTACTACTACTACTACTACTACTACTACTACTACTTATTATTATTATTATTATTATTATTATTATTATTATTATTATTATTATTATTATTATTATTATTATTATTAGAGCTAGTAGTAGTTAAGTAGCGATAGCAAGAATATTCGGGTATATTTTTCTGCACTGATTTTTGTTTAGTTTTTTTTTAAATACCTTACTATTTTTTTTTATTTTTTTAAATATTGAACCTGTTTTCACAAATTGATTTTTTTTATATATAGATACTGTATAAATATAAGGTTTTAGAAGCAATTAAAGAAAATGCATTATATAACAATAAATAGAAAATATATTATGCACATGTAGAGACAGACGTGGAAATGAAAAACTAATAATTTAAATCATAATAACATATCAGAATTCTAATATTATGCGGAAGGAGAAAACGTACAGCAACAGCTTTGTATTCTTTTTGCGAGATAGAGCTCATGAAAGAGAAATTACGAGAAATAATTTCGTGTCTGGTGAAAAGAAGAATGGGAATGTTTCTGAGAAAAGGATGCTTGATAAAGCAGAGTTCTGTACTTGAGTGGAAAATTATTTTTCTAAGA